>JAJHUR010103444.1:3888-14540 GCA_027495735.1 Lutjanus campechanus
ATAGATAATGACTGAATTTTCATTTTTGGGCGAACTATCCCTTTAACCCCCACAGCTCCAGTGGAGCTGCTCAGTAGCTGGAGATCAGTCTGTGGTTGCACTGGGCAGTTTAAAGGTGTGAATGTGTAACTGTGTGAAAGAGCAGTGCTGGTCTGTTTCTACACTGATATAATATTTGGACTATTAGCCTGATTCATATTTCTCTTCTGTTCGGTTACAATTAAATGTGGCACCATTATTTAAATATATGCATGGATTTAAATACCCCTTATAACTCTTTCTGTCTTTATGAGTTTAAATAGTAGCAGTAGCAGCAGTTTACAGACTTAAATAGCTCGTTATAAAGTAATCACATTACTGTAACGCGTCACCGCCTCCAGTCACGTCCAGCTGTTGTACAGTGAACTGGGGGCGTGCTGGTTGTTGGTCTCTCTCTCCACCATTAATGCCCTTACTCTCTCTACCACTCCCAACCGTTGGTACAGCATTAATAGGATCTTGCTGAACTTTGCTTCCCTCTGCAGAAGTAACCATGGCGCTTCAGGCGAGGGCCCTGCTCCCCTCCAAATGGCTCGCGGAGGCCGTGAAGCTGCAGAAAAAAATACGCATCTTGGACACTTCTTGGTATTTGCCCAAACTGCGACGCAACGCCAAGAGCGAGTTCAAGAAGAAGCACATCCCGGGCGCAGCTTTCTTTGACATAGATCAGTGTTGTGATAAAACGTCTCCTCTGGACCACATGCTGCCCTCAGAGAAGAGTTTTGCAGACTACGTGGGGAATTTGGGGATAGAGAGCGACACGCACGTCGTGGTGTACGACGCCAGCGAGTTCGGCGCGTTCTCTGCGCCCCGGGTGTGGTGGATGTTCCGGGTGTTCGGACACGGCGCGGTGTCGATGCTCAACGGGGGGCTCAGGAACTGGGAGCTGGAGGGTCGACCTGTGAGCGACCAGTACGTCAGACCAGCACCTAACGAGTATAAAGCCACCTTGAACCACTCCTGGATCAAGACCTACGAGGACATCCTGGACAACTTGGAGACCAAGAGGTTCCAGGTGGTGGACGCCAGGCCTGCAGGCAGGTTCAAAGGACTGGACCCTGAACCCAGAGACAGTGAGTGTCGGTGTGATGATAACAGTTTTCTGTTCAAGTCTGCATGCAGCATGAAACAGCAACCAAACAAGCGGCGGGTGCAGCAGCTTTACTGGTCAAGTGTGTGTTCAAGAGTTTTTCTTTACTCTCAAAGTTACACAGTCTCAAAAACAATTTTCTGAAAGATAAAAACAGACATTCTGCAACAACAAGGACAGGAAAGCTGATCGAAGATAAGTCAACATAAACAAACTATTTTGTACATACAAGCAGGTGAAAAAAGCTTATAGTTATATATAAAAAGCTGGAACAACACCTGTCAATATGTTTGTATATATAATAACAACATAAGTAATAACACTTGAATGAATTCATTCATGCAGTACTTCATGAATTGTATGAAAAGTACAAAAATAAAAGATATAGTTCACCCAAAAATGTAAATTCAGTCATTATCTAAGTTATTATTTTTTATTATTGATTCATCAGTTGACTATTTTCTTGATTAACCGATTAGTTGTTTGGTCTATAAAAAGTCAGAAAACAATGAAAAATGTTGATTGTTTTGTCCTCATCTCAAAGATACTTTGTTTATTGTCATAGACGAGTAAAGAAACCAGAAAATTTTCACATCTGAGAAGCTGAAATGAGAGAATTTGGTAACTCTTTACAATAAGGGTCCGACAGTTAACAATAGTTCATGCTTAATAAGCATCATTTATGACTTATATAACATGCACAATAAATCATTGGTTAGGCCCCAAGTTAATGAACATCTCCATGGAAATTAAATAAAAAGCAAACTTCTATATGTGAACCATGAACCGTGTCCGCTCTTAAATAAACATTTATAAAAATGTTTTTATTTTATCTCAGAACTTCATAATATAAATGTTAATTAACATTTTTATCAACCATATACTAATGTTAGTTAGTACCCTAAATAACATATAAACCTTAAATAAATGTTAAGAAGAGACATTTATTAACAGAACATGATCCTTATTATGGCATTAATTATTCTTAGTTAATAGTTATTATGGTTGTAACTAATATTAAGAGCATCTTTTAAACTGTGATCTAATGTATGAATTAATCCCATAGTGAACTTGCTTATTAAGCATTAATTAATGTTAATTAATTGATCCTTATTGTAGAGTGTTACCAGGTGTTGTGTGTTTTTATTAAAAATGGCCCAAAATTATTAATCAGTTATTAAAATAGTTGACGATAAATGTATTAATCAACTAACCAGTTAATCATTGCAGTTCTGGTGGGGTTTAATTTTTTTAGTCCACAAAACACTGCTGGAGATTCACAGGAGAACAGTGTTGCAGAATCTCCCAGTTTAAGTGAATGGTGACCAGTTTTCAAACATAAAAAAACAACAACAAAAAACAAAAAAACAAAAAAAATTCAGGGTCTTATATACACAATAGTAATCAAAAAAGTATTTGAAATCAGGCTTAATCCAAATTTGAAACATTGTCATCCAAGTTTTTGTACATTTTGTGCTTGGAGATTTATTATGCAATTAATTCCACAAACCAGTCATGAAAAATCCCTGTCAGCTGCCATGTGGGTGCAACAGAATTTCTCTTTGTTCACTGAGTCTGAGCCAACTTGATAACAGGAAGCTGAAGCTGTTACATCACCTCTAACACAAACAGTGATTTACCCTGGCCAAAATCAATATTGGTGTAAAACTGATATAATGTTGATATGACAGATCATTTTTAAAGCGATATTCCGCTCTGTGAGAATAAGGCACTGTACAGGTATGTACTCACCACTATGCCGATGTGATGATGGGTGAAGGTCTTCAGTTCACAAAACAATCCTGGAGTTTTAGGAGAAACAGGGTAGCAGCCTCATCCAGTACAATGGCAGTGAATGGTGACCACGGATAAAACGTTAAAAATAGCACACAAAACAAACACAAAATGTCTCCATCCTGCTTGTGTGGTGTAATCCAAGTGTCCGTGAGCCGCGACATTAAAAATTAACCGCAAAAGACACCATGTTTTTAGCCGAAATGTAAACTGTAGCATGTAGCCGGTAGGATGTAAACATGACGTTGATCTCGCGAGACTTTGTATATATCGTAATGGACGCACGTGCGGAAGTCGCCATGTTTACATCCTACCGGCTACATGCTACAGTTGACATTTCTGCTAAAAACATGGTGTAAATGGCATCTTTTGCAGTTAATTCTTAATGTTCGCGCACACTTGGATTACACCACACAACAATTACTCAATTATAATTACAATTTTGATGTTATATCTGCCACCATTATCACTGTAAACGGCATTAATGCAGTGCAAGAATGGAAAGTTTGTCAGACTTAGCAACAGTAACTAAGGAGGGCGGGGCTTAGCGAAGGTTCACTTGTCTAAAAATGATCCTACAGCCTCCTTTGATGTCCCTAAAAGAGACGACTTGATTAGGTTGATCTTCAGGTCTTAATAAGGTGAAAAGAAACAACTAATTAAGGTCTAAGAATCAGAACATATTCTAAGGTTTAAAGAAAACAGCAAGAGCAATGTCAGCAGTAAATAAAATAAAGGTGTCTGACCGTGCTGTTTCATGATATGGGATAAAAGGTTAGTATGTATCATAGGAATTTATAGTCTTAACTCCCCCATTTTTATTTCTAATCATTAACTGAAAATATTTAGCGGTTACTTCAGGAGGATTGAGTCCAAAGCCTTATTGATTGCATTAATCAAGTTAATGTGTGTTCAAGCCTCAGTGATCAGTTCATTCATTGATCAGATCATCTAGTGGCTGTTACTGACGTAATGTTGTGACCACTTCATGTCTGCTGGTTTAAATTCCTGAAGTTTGTTTGTCCTTTGATCCTTTAAAGAAAATCAATGGACTGTGTCTCAGGTAATGATTAGCTGTTTTAGATGTGCTTGACAACCTGGAAAACAGTTCAAATCAATATATCGTGGCACATGTATATACAATCACATATTAAACAGGTCCTACTGAAACCAAAGTCTGAACACCTGTAAAACAAAAAAGTTCAGTAACTCATTTTGATCATTTTAAAACATAAATCTGTGGATCTTGTGCTAAACATTCCTACATCCCTGGGCTCTTCAGAGCCCCTTTACCTACCTAACATCTGTTGAGCTACAAATTGAATATCATTGCTCTTTGCAGGGTTTCCCCCAGCTAAGTTGTGAGGCCTGGTGGCAAGTATCTTTTGACGGGGGCCCGACTCATGGCAGGGCCCTAGTTTCTGTGAGAATGGAATCTGAGAACTGAAAATTTAAAAAAGCCAAAAATACATTTCATAGGGCCCTACATTAAGTCAGTGCTGCTGATTGGAGATTTGAAAATATGCATGGTTATAAATGAGTAATTTATTCAACACTTATTTTTAAAACTACAGTAGATGTTTACAAAGAATTGGACAGTGTACAGTCTTAAAAAACTAAAATTCCCCAAAGCTTAGGCCTGCTTGTGGGGACATTTTTGGCCCAGTGGACCATGGGGGTGTTGCAACACTGGAGGAAACTTAACATTAATAAATACCACCAAAAGACATTTTTGCCATTTGTTTTTTTTTCCAGATATGTTACTTGCGTACTTCTGTACTTCTATGAATTAAAAAACAACTTTTGCTCTTTATCTGCCATCAAAATTGAGTATTTTATTGGGTTTTCAGGGATACTAGGGTCTAGATTATGTCCATTGTTGCATGTGGGTCCAATGGAATAAGAGTGTTCGACCACCCGCCAAAAGCCTGCCACATCCACCAGGGGGCGAGTTTGTGACGACTATACACCTATAGTATAAGTCAGTACAGTAATCAACAACAACAGTCATTGTGTTGTGGTCATTGCAAAATGATCTGTGGTCCATTGTTGCGCACTGTCTTACTCTTGCTACACTTCTTCTGAATAACCTGATTCATCACTTGGTATGAGGTGATAATCACGTTGTGATTATTAGCTTTTTCAGACATGTCTTCTTTCTCAGAGTGAGTGTCATCACAATACCCCAATATCAAAGAAAGTAGCTTGCAGCACCGGGGGAAACTTGCTTTGTTTAAGGATAACTTAGGTATTTTTCAACCTGGGCCCTATTTCTTCATGTGTATGTGTGTGTATGATTGATAGGTGCAACTCGTTTTAAAATTGGTTCAGTATTAAGGGAGGCGGATGCAGCCGGCAGCCGCGAAACAAGTTATAACGGTAGATATGAGGGCAAATACGTCCTGTAAAAGTTTGTGCATTAAAAGTGCTTTTTTTCATCACAGTCCAGCTCAGATTGCCAGATTAATCTCTGCCAACAACATGCAAAGCGTCTCTCTTACCCTTCACTCTGTGACAACATCTCGCGGGATCTTTGCTTGTTGAAGAATGTCTTCGTTGCAGTGAGTGGGACAGCTGTTTTCTTGAGGTGTGTTTGGTGAAGTGTTTCGTGATTGGATGTCTTCTCTTCTTGGGCTGGCAGTAGTCATCTTGGGAAAAGTGTGCACTGCAGACCTGATGGTCTGCAAGGCGCAGTGTCTGGACAGGAGCATTGGCATCCAATTGTAGCACAATTAGCCACAACTTCAGTATCTCGCCGTCCGACAAAGGCTGTACGGGGTGTTGCGTGACATCCTGTTCTTGCAACTCGGCGAAGCACAAGCATGAACCATTGTTTTCAATAGTTGCATTAAAACGTTCAACTGAACTGTTTTCACTGATTGACAACACTATATAGGCCTAATAAAAATATGATGACATGACCTATTATTTTGTAAAAGTCGACAGAATTTTGAGTATGTTATTGGGTTTGCAGAGATACTAGGATCAAGATTATGTCCATAATTACATGTGGCTCCAATGGAATAAAAAGGTTCGATCAACCGCTGGTGGCCGTTTGGAAAAGTGGCTGCCACGCCCGCCATGGGGCGAGTTTGTGATGGCCTAATATCCATATTTATCACAAAATGAACAATTGCCATGATATGTTGAGCTATGCCGCCCGACTAATATACTTTTTATACAATATTTACAGATGATCCTGAGTTACATGTGGACTAGAGGTGGGTGGTATACTGGTTTTGCGACGATCATCAGTGGCACGTTCTGCCACGACATACCATGTCATTACCGTGATAAATGTTTTAGCATATCAAAACAAATGTGCTTTACTGTAGCTGTGATAAAATGCAGGTAGAAGGCTGCGCATAGAACTGGAGTTATGTCCAGTAATGCATTTCTGGTGCAACATGCAGACTGTGTAACCAGTATATGTGTAAGGTAAATCTAACATTACTCCCACCAACTGGGGAAGTGAAGACCCAGTTTATTTCTGATGGAAATATCCCCACAACAACTGGAAAACTCTTATGTGTGCAGTAACTTAACCACTTTATTTAAGACTGCTGCCTTATCCAAGGCCAGTACCGATGCAGGTTTGATCGATCGATATGACAACTTGGAGGCTGTAAGTTTTGCTATTTTGTGTTGCTTTACTGTTTATTTTGGAGATTCGCCGGTTGCACTTAGTGTTCGTATGTTTGGGGGCTGTAGGTAGCATCTGTTGTACTCCCAAAGGCCGGGAAATATTGAACTAATGTTGTAATATTGTGGGACAGTCAAGAAAAACTGTGTGAACGTTAAGCCTCGTTTCACGGCAGTTTAGTAATCCGAGTAGTGGGTTGGGACGTCACATCGCTTTATGTGGAACTTCATGCTGTGACGCAGGCTCATCTGGTTTTGTTGTTACACAAAATCCCCGTCTGGTGTGTGGTCTGGGCTGGTGTGTGTGTGTGTTGCTGCGGTATATAAATGCACTGACAGTTGTACTTTATATTTATATACTTTGGGTTTTCTGCCAAATAAATGTGGAGTAGCCCTTATCATTTTATAATACCATGATGTAATACTGTCACTGGGGAAAAAAACTCAGAGAAAATACTGTGTAAATTTTAGGTCATAACACCTACGCTTAACATGAACTACCATAAATGTTCAATGAGTGACACCAAACACATATTAGTCAGCACAGTAATCAGGAACCACTATCAATGGGTTGTGGTTATTACTCAATGATCTGTGGTTCACAATTCTGCATTGTCATGTTCTTGCTATACTTCTTCTGAATGATCTGATTCATCGCATAGGACGCCGTGACAGTCATCATGTTCACCTTCTTCAAACGCATCCTCTTTCTCAGAGTTAGCGTCATCACAATCCTCTAATTTCAACGGAAGTGCTGTTGTGTAGTGAACCTGACACACTGCGGCTCGACCACCACGTCACTGTGGCACTAAACTGAAATGAACAAACTTGTTCATCCTGTTCCCTTCCTGCTGTTCCACAGTATCTGTGGAAAACAGATGAATTAAATTAACAAATAGAGATGCAACTTTTTCTACCCCCATGACTAAATCAAAACAAAAACATGTTGCTTTCTGTGGCAGTATGGTTCAGGCACTCAGTGGAAAATCGTAATGGCCCACTAAACCCTTGACTTCCCTTGTAAGCAGGCTTTTTGCAGAGTTTACTCTGGACAAACATACAGGCGGACAGCAGGCTGAGCCGCAAAATCACCCAGCAACACAAACACATAAGGAGAGCGAGCATACAGGACATGCTCGCATAACCATGCATTTTATCTGTGATCACTGACCCAAATAATATACCTGTAGTTTTTTTTTCCTCCACTTTATTAGTTTTCACATTTGGAAAAGAAACATTATAATGCATTTAACATCTTTTTTTAATTCAGTAAATTCCCTCTGAGTTAAAAGTTCTTAAAAATAATAAGTGTCTCCGTGCTTAACAACAGATATAACCAGTTAATGGGCTAATTAGCCTTCTAATATGATGATGACCTACTAATAAACAATGTAAACACTCATAAACTTACAACGTTAGCAAGTTATTTAAATAAAATCACAATGATTTTTTTTTTTTCATAGTTCTGATTCTGATAAAGCAGAAAAAAAAACTCAGACTTTCAGGTGATCTGACAGTGAAGTGGAGGCAGATCCACAGTGTCAGAGCCAAACTGGTAAAAGCACGGTCCCCTGCTTTGTTTTCAGCCTGGACTGTGGGTCATTTAAAAGCAATTGATGGCCTGTAGTGATATGACGCCCATTGTACTGTACGTGCCTTATCTTATTCCATACACTCCTCACACTCAATCACACATACGTGCATACACACTGTACACACACACAATAATACACACAGGGATTTGATGTGCTGTTACAGTGCCCATCCAGAGGTGAAACTCCACTCAGCAGTGAACTTTGACCTCAAACAAACAGAGGGACTAGTGTTCCTTATTGTCAACCTAAGTGAATGATTTTGCCGCATAGTTCTGTTTAAAAAAAAATGGTTCACATATAGAAGATATAGCTGTGATTGGTCAATATCGGGCGCATAATATCGGTCGACCAATATATCAGGTTCTAGGATCAAACTTAAATACTCGTTTTGCACCAACGTACAAGCAGCGCATGACTATATTATATTTAAAAGTACTCGTTCAGCTATAAGTTTGTCTTCTTTGTTAAATGCAAAAAGGAGTTTTAGAAAGTTTGCTTATGTTGAAAGTTTGCTTATGTTCAAAATGAAGTACAGAAAAACTGTCGTATTTGTATTGTACAACCAAATATTGGTGATTGTACAGAAACATTTCAATCAATGGTTCGCCTTACTCGCCAGATGTCCAGTAGGGCTGCAGCTAACTTTTTTTTTCTTTTTTGATTAATCAGTTGATCATTTTCTCAATCAATCGATGGTGAAAATGGAACCTTACATTAATCAGCGCAAGTTGATGTTTTCAAATGTCTTGTTCTGTGCACAACCAAATGTTAACTGCCGCAGAAGAAACCAAAAGAATATTCACATTTAAGACAATGAAATCGAGAGAATCGAGAGGACATTTTGTCTTCAAAAAAATGATTATAAATGATTAATTGATTATCAGAATAGTTGTTGATTAATTTAATAGTTGACAACTAATTATAAACCGACTAATTGTTGCAGCTTTAATGTTAAAGTTAAATATGCTGTCTGTCCCAATAAAAACCTCTCAAAAACAAAACAAAACAAAACAAAAACATCTCACACACCTGACAAACTTTCTGGGGAGGAGTGAGGAGTAAAGACTTTGTTCTGCTCGACCGCTTCTACCGTTGACATGTTTTCTGCTTCACAGTCTTGTTTATGGTCACAGAGATGATCACTTTGTCTGGTCTGTCTGCTCTTTTGTCCCTTTGCACTGTTTCAGTAATGTTGTGCAGCTGATAGTCGGGTCCAGCTGGAATGATGTAACACTTCTTGTGCCCTCTGACCTCTCAGTCCGTCTGATGCCTGCGGCGCTCACAGTTGTGTTTACATCGTGAGTTTGCTGTCAGATAAGAGGCAGTGCAAGAGAGAAACTACGGGGGAATGGAGAAAAGAGCAAAACGCACAAATCCCACAACACTGGTTGTGTTCTGTCCTGGCTTTTCATACAACCAGACATCACCAGTCTCAGGGCTTTTGTCAACCTTGTCAACCTCCAGCTGCAACCACCTGTGCAGCACCAAACAGCAGACAGATAAAGATAGTGACTAGCTGGCGATCATTGTGGGGTATTTAGAAGCTTAAGAGACGCTGAAGACTTGTTTGTCCAGAGGGCATGAACACAAATCCAAATGAATGCTAATGTAGACTCGATGTGTGAATGAGAAACTGTTTGCAAACTAGTTAGATTATATCAACTTCTTCTGTTATGTTTGCAGGATGATGTGGTGGTCAAAAAAATCAATTAATGCAGATTTAACAGCACTACAAGTTATGACTATGGTGTTGGGAGTAACATGTTACAAAGTAATACACATTACTGTAAATCCTCTACTCTTGGTGATAACTAGACATGTAACTAATTACTTTTTCAAATGAATAACACAATAGACCCTTTTACAGCTGACGTCATCAAAAAGTTAGCAGTCTCCCCCAGTCATCCACTGGTTGACTCAAGTTGTACAGGGCTCTCAGCAAAAATACACGTTAAAAATGATCTGTCATATCAACATTATATCAGTTTCATTGTCTACATCTGTGCAGGATGTCACAGACATGAAAACATCAGGTGCAGGGCAGTGTATTTTTTTTGTCTCCCTCTATCCATTCATCCCTCCTTCCCCCCCTAGTCTGAACGAGGGGGGAAATCACTGATTACGTTCAGAAAACAGCTATTCTCTTCTCTTCAAAACTCTTCTGCAAACCCTGTGTAGAAAGCAGAACTTTCAGCAGCTGCCTCGCAGCAGAAACGCAGCCTGTGCGGGCAACACGGCATGTGGGGAACTGCAGCCGTTTGACGTGCAGCGTGCAGTGTGAATCAGCTGTGTCTGACAGCCAGTTGACACGCACCACTACAGCGCCCACATAGTTCCGCCTCCTCTCATTGACTCACTGTGCTGACTTATTCTCGTCACTTTTCTCATTTGCTGTCTTGTTATATATTATCTTTTAATAAAAATCTAAAACTGTGTGCCGTCGACGTTGAGTCAGATATTGTACTGAGAAGGGAAATTCCAGTAATGTGACA
>JAJHUR010103445.1:1338-11793 GCA_027495735.1 Lutjanus campechanus
TTTTTTTTTTTTTTTTTTTTTTTAACTCATTACTTAGTCTTTTTGCTCGTCTCTCCTTCAGGAGATAGAAGCAAAAACATGAAGAAACCCTGCCCAGGGTAATTAATTAAAAAAGGACTGAAAATAGGGCACCCAACACACATTATGGGTGGTAGGTATGGAAATACAAAAAAATAAAATAAAAAACAACAGAAAGAATGAAAAGGTCAGGAGTTCAGGCTGGATTTATTCTGATAAAGTAAAATCAGTTTGGATTCCATTATTTCCAATGTCAAGAGACAGTTTCTAAGTTCTCGCTCGGACATTCAGGCATTGAAAGAAAAAATGTTAAATAGTGGTATTCTCCTTTAGCTAATGCCCTTGACCATAAAACTGCATTCCACAGAAAATGCTTAAAATTGCAGTTGTCAGCACTTAAGGTCAAACAGATGCTATATTAAATTTAAAAACCTCCCACTGCAGGTATAGCTGCTATAGTTCATGATTAACGTTACAATGAAAAATACAGTTTTTGATTTAAACTCTTCCTGCATTTAAAATGTAAAATTCAGAGACCCTGGGGAATGTGCGGACTATATGATATTGTTATGCCACACTGATTATATAAGTGTGTATGCTGCCCTAGATCATAGTATAACATGTAAGTTTAAAGGCAGCATCCATTACAGCTACATGAAGACACTTGCCATGTCTCTGCAGAGGGGCTGCCAGTGGGAGCAGTTACAGGAGCCCCCTCGAGAAAAAAAAATTGGATTTTGCCTCCACTTTACCACATAGACAGTGTCTTTGAGTGACAGACTCATTTGCCAGGTTTTGTGGGTGGATGTTTATGCAAATGCCTCTCCTCTGTGGGCTGAAATAGCCATCCAGTGACAGGCCAAAACTAACTGGGTTGAAATGCAGGAACATGCAACTGAGAGGCTGAAAGCGGTGCATAATTTACATTAACATCTCTGGCACCACACAACAAGGGCTTGATAAAAATTTACCACGTTAAACCAGCCCACACAAAAGTTAGAATGTGATTTTTTTTTTAAGCCTATTTTTAAAAAAATGACAAGAAATGTTGAAGACATCTGACAGTGTTTATCCTCACTAAGAGCTTCAAAGACTCGCCCTCACTCCTGAGCTGTGGAGCAGAGCCGTACGAGACTCATGTGAATGTAGTTCATGTTTTCTTAGAAGGATGAATAGCGCGGCTGTTGAGGCCCACTCTGAGGGGTTTTGCATTCTAAATGAATTTGTCATATGAGAATCACAATTGTTGTTGTCCAATTTTGTTTTTACAATGAGCTGAATTGCTCCTTTCTGCTGTGAAGCAAAGATACCAGACCTTCATTTCACACTCGCTTCTAGTTGAACATAATAGAAACAAGTTCACGGTGTTCCCTCTTTTCTCTTGAATGCTGCTGCAAGAAATATTGCTTTTTGTGTGTGTGTGTGGCAGGAAATCAAAAATTATGGTTACTATTGAATTATGCATATGATGGTAGTGAAAGAAAAATCTAATTTGTATAATAATAAGATGAGTCAGTCTTCTTCATCTACACAGAGTCATTATTGTTATGTCTGCATTCATATAGGAACCTTTTTGAAGTCAAAGGACACACAACGGTGGCTCTTCCTTTGATTTATACGGTTCACTTATGCTTAACTCATAAATTGCAAAATAGAGCCTGGACGCTGTGATGTCAAAACAAGACATGCAATTACAAATGGAGTTGTTTCATGATAGTATGCAGTGCTGCTGTTGTGATGAAACAGCACAATATCACACTGCACAGAGTCTCTAACAAAGGACAGAATCAGCTTCGGCCAAGCGCACGTTACAGTACTACGGCAAAACGGATGCAGCACCAGTGTGCTACAGGATGAGAAAACAAGTTCTCTGCAGAGGAAAAATGGCTAACACTTTATAATAACCATCACTGATGAATGGTAAATTGATAGTTAATTAAACTTTAGTTAATAGATATTTTACAAACATTAACAAACATTCAAATAATGTTAATATATGCTTTATTAAGCAGTTGTAAAGTTTATAATCATAAGTTGCAACCTCATAATGGCCATCCAACTAATGTTTATAGATGCACTACACAGGCACTGCTGCGGGACAGCCATACATTATTACTGTAATATAGAAAGTTATGAATGAATTTTTAATTTACAATACTTTTTATGTAATCATTCACCAATACAGAGGCATATTATTATACCCTAAGAAATGATGCTGTTGCAGGATGTTGGAAAATATTAGAATGAGACACAAAATCTCTTTATATTTTTATCTGTAGCTATACTCTTAGCATTGTTTTGTCTGTCCTGCCTGTCTTTTCTGGTCTGTTAAAGTGTATCCTATACACAAATAAGAAGTGAACACATAGTACTGGTTCTCACTCCGCATCGGTGGGTCTGGTAGACGGCACTATCCTCTTAGTGACCCAGACCCTATTATGTACAAAAAAAGAGAATGTGACACATCAAAGGACCTTTTCTTTTCAAGTTTCAAGTGCATTCTTCAAGTATTTTGTTAATAAATATATTATGAGTAGATGAAATATAGTTGTTCATCAAATTTTAAATATAAACGTTTATGGAGTGATAAGAATGAGGTCATTTTGCATGGATATAACCACAGGTGGGCCCATCAGTGTGCCTTGGACACAAAAACTAAGAAAACCTGTGCACTAAAACAGTATTGATTAACCATTTACAAAGTGTTGTAAACATCAGTTGCAACTTTACAATAACCATCCAGATAATGTTTACAGACGGCACCCTCTTACTCCCAATTCATCAAACACAGCCACTTATTTAGTGGCCCTACACTACAAACTGAGATATTGTAGGTTCCCCTGCAGCGTTTTGCATGTTCAGGACTTTGCAGGCAGCAATAATAAATATGCACCGTCCAGGTCGACTACATGGGTGGGTTTGGGAAACAAAAGTAACATGGTTAGGTTCAGGAAAAGATCATGCTTTGAGTTTAAATAAGTGCATTACTTATATAAATTCATGTGCGTGATGAAACATACTATACTAAGTACATAAGGCATTATAAACATCAGTTGCAACTTTCCAGCCATAATGTTTATAGATGGTTTACAAACTAATTATTAATAATTAACAAAGTGTTTGTATATATTCTATAAACTAATTACTTTGGATCACACAAACTGATGATGAAATAACATGAATTATACCATTACTGATAATTAGTTCATATAATTTTTAGAGCTGCAACAATTAATCTTAATCAGCAGCTGTTTTAATACTTTCATTATCATTTTTGAGGAATGTCCAAATTCTCTGCTTTTAAAATGTGAACATTTTCTGGTTCTTTAATCTTCTATGACAGTAAACTGAATATTAAACATCTTGTTCTTTGGGAAACAAACATTTTTCACCATTTTCTGATATTGTTCAGACCAAACAACTCATTGATTAATTGAGACAGACCACATGTTATGTGTAAATATACGATAATAAAAGAAAATTGACACAACACAATATCATGTGTGTTTAGCAAACACACAATAAATTTAGCAAATGAGATGCTGACAGGCAGAAAACTGCCACTTAACCTTTAGTTTTGTTTATTTGCACAGTCAGACCTTCAAACAGTGCATCAAACCAGCCTCACTTCACAGTTTTAAGTGTCTACGACGCGGTGGTGGTTTAGATTTGTTGCTTCATGTTATTTTTATTTAATGGGCAAAGCTGAGTTGAATGAGAGCTTGAATGCTAAACAGGCGAATCTGTGGCATTTCAAGAAGAATTTATGAGTAGTTGTGGGAGCTGGTGCGGCGTGGATATACAGGCACACAAATCTACCACTGTTTGGAATTCATACCAGGAAACATGCATACAGGTGGATTCACGCACGCCAATAAATCTTACATGCATGTCTGCTCATTGCTTATGCAGGGTTTTACTGGTGAAACCCTACAGAGAGGTGTGGCTGACTCACATCAGAGAATTAGACACTACATTACATAACCCATTACTCTGATTACCATTCCTGCTGTAATATGACATTATTATAGGCAACAACTGTTACTCACAGTTTTTATTACAATTGTATTTATTATAGGCTGTAAAGTTAAGAAGGTGGACTTGTCACCACCATGACACTGCAGAAATGATGGAGATGGACTCTAAGCTGATGCAATAATATAAATTGCCTTTCTGGGCAATTTACTGGTACTTTGTTCTAATATGTCATCGTCATTGCAGGTCTGCAACTACGTACATTTCCTCAAGCATACATCTGAAATACTTGCATTTTACTTGAGTCATGTTAATGTATACTTCACTACAGTCCAGACAGAAATACTTTTTACTCCACCACATTTATTATACATACAATAAATAAATATAACTATTAACCATATTTACTCATTGCTTTTTAAACAGATATTTTACAAAATATATAATGAGCTTAAAATATGATACATTGACATAGATTCCCTATTCTCAAACTGGGGTACATGTACCCCCAGGGGTACGTGAAGTGATGCAGTGGGTAAGCAAAAAGAAATATGATTTGCAAGATACAGACTGCAGAGACCGTGTGTGGAAAAAGATTTAAGACTCTCTTGAATTATGTGCGTCCTCTCAAGCACATCCTTCTCATTAACCTCTGAGGGTATTTCACACTTCAAGTGGATGTTAGAGGCTGTATATGTGCGAATGTGGAGCGGGCTTACAAACATATGAAGAAATTAATGTAAGGGTGGATGGGTGGGGCATTGAACGTGTGAAAGGGTACAGGACGGTAAAAAGATAAATTAAACTATACAACAGTATGTGATAGGGGTTGGAGAACAAAAATCAATTCTCTTAAGTATCATGATTCTTTTTTTTTAAATGACTCCTGAATCAGTTTTTCCCTTTATATGAAAAACTACCAGTTAGTCCATTAGCTTGATGCTAATACATAATGGGAATTCCCATTAACACGCTAACATAAATTAGCATCGCAGTTGTGGTAATATTATCTAAACAAACAGATCCATTTTACTTCACAAGCTTAACATAAAACTTCAAGTCTGCTCATAACATATTAGCTCTGCTCTGTAGAAACAAATGGCTGCCGACTTCACATTGTTGATTCAATCTCACGCTGTTCAGCTACAGCAACCTTAAAGGGTCAAAACTCAAGCTTAATATTCCCATTATCTTTAAAAAACACTGCCACCACTGCATGACACTGTGTGGCAGGAGACGGCAGCACATATATATTTATATTTTCTATTTTATTTATTGTTCACTTGCTTGATGTGCAGGAAGACCTACATGTAGCATCAAAAAGTATTTTATTTACCACTTTTATTAGCAGTATATCAATGATGCTGCTGCAGTAAAACTCAGAAAGACTGGGTGACATGTGATGTGCAGAGTTTGATATACCATCTCTAGAAATGTGATTCAAATTTTCCCCATGATCTAGTGTTAAAGAGCATCCCAGCCCTAGTTTGTAAAATAATCTGATGTATAACAGTGTAACCTTCACAGGGAGAATATATTTGCATGAGTACTTTTACTTTTGATACTTAGCTAATAATATTTACTTTTTTTCAAATATAGATGAATCATCAAAAATCTGTTCAGCTACAGCGCCGCTTCTTTGCATACGAGGGTCATTTTAACCTTAAATTTATTCTTATGGTCATTTTTGGTAGGCAGTCCCAGATTCTTACAATGTAAAGCTTGCTAGATGTCTGGAAACCATAAATCATGTCCACACTTTCTAAATTGTATTTCAGGTTTTCTTCCAGGCTTACTGCATTTCATTGCATCCTGTCTGCAGTTCAGCTGTGACAACACAAGGCTTTAATTTACTCTCCAAGGCAGTTTGCAGTACACAGTCTGGCTATGGTGGAGAGTTATCACTCTGACTTCCAATTGCCATGCTGCTGAAACAGAGCCTCAAGACTGAGATCACAAATCCATGTCAAATGAACCACAGCTGATCTGCATCCACCCCACTGCCAGGTTATCATCGTTAGCATCCAGGCTGCTGCTGCAGTGAACGGTACAAGCAGTGACTCTAATTTGAAATAAAGAGTCAAGATTGGTAATTAACAATAATTAACTAAAACTACAATTGATGTTTTGCAATTGAGATTTCCAAAAGTACCCAGGGTGTTTCCCCAAAAAACTCAGCTTTCATCAGATTTTGATTCAGATGTCGCTTAAAGGAGAAATTTCTAATATATTTACTGTAATAATTCATAAAATGTAGAAATCTACTGGGGCACTTTCTTTCAGTTCCAATATGATTCTGATATCTGAATTCTGATATCTGTCAATGCTGATTTTACACCAATAGCAGTGCTCTTTCTTTGTGGTTATTATGATTATTATCAGTAGGATCAGAAGTAGTAGTAAGATTACATGAAACTGTAATCGAACTTAAGTCTGGAAAGCTTGAGTAGTTTGTGTAATGTAAGTTGACATGTGACATTCGCATGTGCAGCTGAGAGACGGCTCTCGTTTACATAATTTCCCTTGAAGCATTGCTGAGAGATTAAGGAAACATGCTAAATTGAAATACTTACTTCTCTGACAACTACGCTTCAGCCATGGTGGCCACCTTTGAAATTTCTGGCCAGTAACTTGCGTTGTACTTAAGCTTTACACTGACAGACAATTGACAGTTAAAAACAGTTGATCGTAACTTGTCATTGTCAAACTACAACGTTGCGCTCATCTTTAGTGGTGGGCAATATGGGCCTAAGCTACAGGGGCGGTTCTAGGAGGGGGCCAACAGGGGCCAGTGCCCCTGTAACACTGAGTTACCCCTCCAAGATTCTGCAATAATTATAAAACATACTTTCTTGCAATGATACCATGTTACTGAAACAAATACTTTTACTAAAGCAAATTACTGCCACTGTGCTCAATACTAATCATAGTATTTATGATGTTTTTATGAACTTTTACTTTGTGTACTATTGCTGCCTGGTTAGAATGTAAAATTTGTTATTGCTTCAACCATAGACATTATATTAAATAGGATTTCAACATGTTTAATATACTGTCTGTGGTTCCAACTCACTATTTGGACTGCTGTACTCATTTTCGGACACATAATTGTTACATATTGCTCTTTTAACTGTGAATGGTTCGCATACATACATGACATCACCTTTTTCTAATTAATCCCTGTGAAATAATTAAAACTAATTGAACTTTGGCAGAAAATTATATTGCTCATGTTGGACCCCATCTCTCGTCGTAATTGGGAGAAAAGGCTTTCAGGGCCTTTAATAAAGCCATTATCAGAAAGTGCTATTTGATATCACACATAACTGCACAAGTTTCATCTTTTTAATCCTTTAACTTGCCGTGCAAAATAAAAACCATGTCAGGCCTCATGCGGTGGTCCCTATATTTTATTACACCATAAATTTGTAATAGTTGGAAAAAAGGAGACTTTTGTGGTTCCACAGAGCCCATTTGCATCCATGTGTGACAGCGTGAGTGGCTTTAGCAGAACTTTAAACATGGCAACAGTTTTTGCGGTTTTATATCACTGTGTAAAATGACTTAGGAGTCACCTCAGAGCCTCATGAATTTTTATACCCAGAAACAGCGACCTGGGCCATTTGAAGAATATACTGTTTATATATGTACATTTTTGAGGTACGCACAGAAAAGAACGGCTCACTCACGTCCGGACTCCATTATCTTTCAACCACAGATCCTCAAGTAATTTCTGGTGTGATGTTTGACCTCATTCTAGCAGTTTTCTCTATATGTTTCACAAAACTGACTGGAATTGACCCAAAGCTGTGTAACTGATTACAGCATAAAACTTAATCGTTCCACTCTGCGCCATCCTTTTTAAAATTTTTTGAATAAGCAAAATTTAATATGCGGTTAATGGACAAAGAAGATGGTTGCCACTTTCACGCTGATTCTTCAGGGTCCCTCAGTCTATCACGCTTTTTGTGTTGACCTTGTCATTTCTAAACAAGTTTCTTTAGCATTTCTCCACACAGCTGCCTCTGGAGATTGAACACAGAAGACGCAGCTATAAAACTGGAGAGAAAATGCTGTATCTAAAAATCAAAGAGCTGAACATGGGAGCAATGTTTACAGAAAGCTACGAGGTGGAATAATTAACTTATTTAGCTCAGGATTTTAAAGTGGGAAATGGGATATTCAAGATATTTACTATAGCCAAAGACAAATAATGCATGTCTAAGATAAAACAATCAGATTCTGTGCTGTTGAGCTGAGCTCTCTCCTTCACTGAATTGGAACTAAAATGGCCTCCAAGTGTACTGAACAATGGGGGTGAGCATAATGCAGTGTGACTACTGAGTGACTTGACTGAGATCCAAAGTGAATAAAAGGCCTCACTATGTGAGGCAGCGAGGCTGAGCTGCTGCAGTGCTCAGGACTTTGGCGGGTGACGGTGCATTAGAACGCTTCACACACATTTCATTTGCCAATAAAATCCTATTGCCATTTTCCACATGGCACACGGTCTGTGTCATCAGAAACTGTAATGATCAAATACGCATCTGCAGCTGCACAAATAAGCATCTGCATTCAGTCTGAAAGTGGATCCTTCATAGATCAGGGGTTTTCAGCGTTTTTCAGGCCATGAACCCTTCACTTAACAGAGAGACAGAGCGGGAACCCCCCACTAGGACTGGGTATTGTCCAAAAATTTTCAATACTGATAGCAGTATCGATATCTTGGCTTCCATACCAGTCCCTGAACTATACTTTTTTCTAAATCAATTTCATAAAATCCAAATTAACAAAAAGAAAATAACACGTAGGGTACAATTACTCACTTTAAAGAAGCTGTTCAAAGACCTGGGAGCAGCTCGTGAAACCCTTTATTCAACCAGGATAACTGGACTAAAATGAAGAAATGGACTGAATATCTGTATAATATTAGACTATTTAAAAAATGAAATTGGGTACCAATTCTCAAAATTTTGGTACCCAATGACCAGGCATTTTTCAGCACTCCATCATGAGTATCTGCACAGACATTCTGACTGTACTTAGGATTTAGTGGTAATTATCAAATGTTAGCATGCTAACATGCTAAACCATGGGCCTCCAACGTTTTCCAAGCCATAGACCCCTTAGTTGATAGAGAGACAAAGCACAGACCCACTTCTATAAAGTGCATTGAATATTTTCGGGTCTTCTCTCGCTTGGGCTAACCCCTAACTGTTAAGTTAGCAGCATGGCTAATGTTAGCTGCATTAGCATCACCATCTGCATTTTAGCAAGTGGTTTCTAAAGTAAAGGGTATGTCAGCCTCTTATTCGTTATAAAATGATACACTGTGTCTCACAAGAGTGTGGGATAATAATACAACTAATTGGCCGGTATGTTTTAATAAAACATAGCTAACTAGTTTGCCAGTATGAACAGATGCTGCAATGAGCACAGTGAAAATTTAATGTTTAGGGCATTTAACTAATTTATCTTTAATAATATGTCAGATTTACGTTAACTGGTATTTCTACCCATATTTGGGCCTAAATTTTCTAAACAAATCAAAAATATGAAACAATAATTCGGAGGTTTCCCTGCAGTAACTCTGAGGACCCACTAGGGGCCATGGACCAGCTGTTGAAGATCAATGTCATGGATAATATGAAAAGAGAGAGGATCAGGGCTCGAATCTGTAATGTCACAGTCATCTCTAACCTACTTCTTGTACACATACTCATAAAATATTTAATTGAATATATGAGCTTCAGTTCTTTGTAGTGTTATCAACAAATTATAAACCCTAATCTCCAGAAAGCATCTTACTGTCACTGTCACGTTTGGCATCTTTTTTCCACTATTACCCACAAGTCAGTGACAACAAGGAAATAAGAAGTGGGGGCAGAGATGAGCGCAGCTCTATGAACTGAAATATCTGACAGAATCCAAATAACGTTTGGATGAAAAAACTCCGATTGCCTTTTTCATTTTAAAAGAATTACGTTGCAAAATAGGCTTTTCAGTGGCAACAATTCTGGGAACAGAAAGATGATTGTCACAATTCTTTGTACCAGAGAGTTTTCATATAATGGTGAGTAATCATGACATGAACGTCATGTTCGTGGTTCCAAGAACACCTTGGAGGACATGAAACAAAACACATCCCTCTCATACAATGAGACTATTTGACCCTGAGCCATGAAAACTGTCAAATTCCAACCGAACAAGTGAAAGAATTAGACACTTTACCTCAGCCAAGGGCAGTTTTTTTTGACTGGAGTGGCCCAAGTGAGGCACTGACATATGCAGAGGTGGCATATGTGCACACATTAATGAATCATTTCTCATATCTACTTTAATCACTAATATTACAGTTTCTTTCATTCCCATACTTTCCAACCCAGCCAATTTTCCCAGGTTTTCATTGTCCTCTCCCTATCTCCTCCCGGGATCTCAATTCTCCTGTATTTCTCCTGATTC
>JAJHUR010103448.1:916-15154 GCA_027495735.1 Lutjanus campechanus
CGCCACAGTAAAGGGCGATCGATGACTGCAGTGAGAGGAGAAGGTTAAGGGGAACGGAGGCAGCGTACAGAATAAGTGAGGATGTTCACAGAGACTTTATAAACCTGCATGTGCAGATATATGAAAAATACACCTGACATCAGGTAATAATTGATCACTGAATGAAGGTTGAGAGGCTTTATATGTAAATTTTTAATATATATATATTATAATTTAAAATGTAGTCAAATGGAATAACGTCAACATGAGGAGTAGTTTGTAATTTATTTTTCAAACCCAAAATGCCTTCAAACTAATTAAATATACAGTTGTTAGTGAAAAACTTTGGTTTGTATACCAGCAGACTGACTGCACATGACTCTACGACAGGTCTGGACCACTTGTAAACTGTGTTCGTATCTGAAAGAAAACTCAAAATACCAGAAAATTGGTGAATGCCAAACTTCTCTTAAATCACTCGTACGCTCCACTTAAGAACACATCTGTTCATACGAGCGGTTCTTGCATGAGGCCCAATAGTAATCGTCATCATCATCCCCTGGCAACACACGAAAACCAAACCTAACTTTTTTGTCTGCTTTTAAAAGATGTTGAAGTTGCACTCTGGGAGCAGCTACTGTACAACAGGAGGACCTTTGCTACTTAAATGAATACTAAAAACAGTAGAAAGCCAAGGACAACTGTCAGTTATGACTGGTAGATGTTTTATTCACCCTGTTTTAATGCCTTTTCATATGGAAGTGAGCATAAAATTAAAAAGACAAATGTTTTCAAAAGGTTTTCCTTTTAGACAACAGTTAAAAGATAAGGAGCTACTTTGTGTTAACAGCCCATTGATATAGAGCTCACTATAATAAAACTGTGTCAAAGCCTTATTCTCTGTGAGGTGAGTGTATTGGCACGTTGCTCAGATAAAGTTCACAGTTCTTCAGTATGAAAATGAGAGGTTCAGACGTGGATTCCTTCAGTAGTATTCAAACCAACAACCTGGCACTGAGCCTGTCTGAAGTCACTCATGCAACAAGCAAAGATGTGACAGAATTACTGCTGCGGGAGATCTGAACATATAAGTCATATTTACTGTACATATTTACTTGTTTTGTTGACCTTAATATAGACAGAAACATTGTGGATGGGGTGTTGAATAAGATATGTCAGTGTACAAACTCACATTAGTACAAATATTGAATATTAATGTCAGAACGCTTAGAAAATAAAGGCTTTTTAAGAACAATTTGTTTTTTGCCTTAATGGATGAATTTTAAGGCAGCTGTGTAAGAAGTGCTCAGATATTTTGCTGAAGAACAGCAGTACCACACTGTAGTGCTGCTGTTCTATTTGTTACTCTATAACAAGTTAAGTCCTTCATACAAAATCTTGATCCTGCAAACTATTATTCTTAATACAGAGAGAGATTAAACAACCTTACATTGGCTCACAGATGATTATTTATGTTATATTTCATTATAGTTATTAAAATGAGCTCTACCTTGGCAACATTCAGACGTTGCTTTGACAGCAATGAATCAGGATTTTTTTTTTTTTTTTTTTTTTTTTTTTACTGTTTTTGTGAAATCTAACAATAACTTTTTAAAGTAATGTTACTTTTTCAGAAAGCTGTGTCAACAAAGATGATGTTCAGACCTTTGATTTAAAGTCTGAGGGCAAAATTCTTAATGAATCTGTTGAGCGAAGGCATGTTTATAAGAGACGCGTGTTTTGTGTTTTCATGTGTGTGCACAAAGCAAGGTCCATAAAGACATGGATGAGCCTCAACCCGACAGAACACTTTTGGGATGAATTAGAGTGGAGACTGCGAGCCAGACCTTCTCGTCCTACATCAGTGCCTGACCTCACAAATGCGCTTCTGGAAGAATGGTCAAAAATTCCCATAAACACTCCTAAACTTCCCTCAGGTGTTTGTGTTCTTTTTTTCGGACCTGAGTGCCGGTTGGTACATTATCAGCCCTGTGTTGCAGAGTTCTGATAACACCTAACTTATGTTCCAGAGGGTGGTGTGAGTCAAAGAGTTGGTATTGGTCTGTGTGAGTGGGCTTCCTATATACCCCAATGTGGAGGCTCCCTTCCTTACCAATGTGGACTTCACAGTCCAAGAAAGGTAAGCAATTATCCTTGACATCTTCTCTAGTGAATTTGATGTTTTTATCCATTGAGTTGATGTGCTCAGTAAAAGTTTGCACTTCTTAGGTTTTGATTTTAACCCATGTGTCGTCCGCATATGTGGTCAGACCCAGAAACCTAAATGTTGTGGGCTTCAAATCAATTTAGGAATTTGGAAATGTAAATGATTTAAAAGCTGACAAAGCCACCTAGGGATTTAAAGGGCTTAGGACCCTGAACAGGCTCACAGGGTCTTCTAAAAACATCAGCCTCATTATAAACAAAGGATACTCACAGTATTCCTGAGCGACTGACTCTCCGCTGCTGACCCGGGCCTGAGTAGAACTGCGTTGGCGGACACTGCAGGCCGCTCGTCTCCTCACTGCACTTCATATGGAGGTGGCTGGTGGCTCTTGGACAGACCGCTTGTCTCTCGGCTGCTCAGTGTGCTCACTTCCTGTTTCATTCCGCCTCTATAAAAGTGCACCCAATCGGGGTCCCCCCGCACCTGTCACTTGTTGGTAATTAGTTCATGGCCCAGGGTGTGGGTGTGTCTTTTTCAGGGTCATGACAATTCAACAGTCCACTGTTTAAAGAAACACACCTCAAAACAAACTAAAAACAAGCAAAGCGATTAAAAGTAAAACAATCACAGCAACCACATAAAACCATAAAAGCACACAAGGTAAAATAAAGGTACAGCACACCAATAAAAACATGCAAATAAATAATAAACAGCAAATATGACGCACATGAATTTCTGACCGTGTCACAGATACCTGAACCAATAGGTGCTGTTCCTCTGGAGGATTTTAGAGCCTTGCATTCCACCTCCTCCATGTGAAGATTAACCACAATGGGAGATACTGTGAGCCCATGGCACAGCCATGCTTTTGTCTGTAATTTGCTGTTGAATTGGAAGTATGTGGTGTTCAGGCAGAGATCAATATCTGGGCAGGGCATTAAACCTCGAACTTTGTTCACAAAATCAATGGGTTTTGAATGTGGTGTGGGGTTTTGCCCACCAAGGGGGCTAGAATGTTGGCTACATGTTTGGCAATGTTGTAGGTAACCGAGTTGATGCTGCTGACAATGGGCCTGAGAGGGGCCCCTTTTTTGTGGATTTTAGGTAAACCATATAAGCATGGGATAACTCCCTGTGGATATAGACAAAGGTATTGTGCCCGGTCAATGGCTCCTTCTTTTTGCAGCTTTTGTAAGCATTCTATTGCCTTTCTTGTGCAGGATGGGTCTTGTCTGAGTCAGCTATAAGGGAAAACAACCTAACAGACACTGAAGCTGAGCAGATGAGATTTAAGGTGTCAGCGTCCCTGTCAAATGTGAAGGCCCCTCCATCTAACCTTACTATTCAGGAAAGCTGTGACATCTCTGAGCAAGGACCAAAATATCACTATCCTTCCTGCAGACAAGGAGAGATGCACGGTAATCCTCAACACAACTGACTATCAAGACTACCAAGGTCTCCACATGACTCAGTGATATTATTATGAAACTCTGAGACAAGACCCATCCTGTGCTTACAAAAGAAAGGCAATAGAATGCTTACAAAAGCTACAAACTGATAACCTGATATATTAAAATGAGCTCTACATTGACAACAGTCAGATGCTGCTTTGACAGCAATGAATCAGGAAAAACCTTCTAAAAAAAATTAGAAAATCATAAATGTCACGTTTTTTGCACAATAAGCAAGTTAACTTGTGAAGTCGTCTGGTAGCAGCTACTGTACAACAGGAGGACCTTTGCCTCTTTAATTAATTCTAAAAACAGTAGAAAGCCAAGGACAGATTCAAATGTTCATTCACTATGAGTAGATGTTTGTTATTCTAACAAAAATCTTTCTCGATGAGTCTTAAAGGGCACTGCTCAACTTTATTGTTGTAACTGTCAGTTATGACTGGTAGATGTTTTACTCACCCTGTTTGAATACCTTTTCATATGGAAGTGAACATAAAATTAAAAAGACAAATGTAGTTTTCCTTTGAGACAACAGTTAAAAGATAAGGAGCTACTTTGTGTTAATCAGTGATATAGAGCTCACTATAATAAAACTGTGTAAAAGCCTTGTTCTCTTTGAGGTGAGTGTATCGGCACGTTGCTTAGATAAAGTTCACTGTTCTGTAATATGAAAATGAGAAGTTCACACATGAGGAGTTCTTCAGTTGTATTCAAACCAACAAATTGGCACTGACCTCACAGTCACTGATCCAACAAGCAAAGATGTGACGGACACTTTGTGGGGTGTTGAATAAGATACGTCAGTGTGCAAACTCATTAGTACAAATATTAATGTCAGAGCACTTAGAAAATTAATGACTTTTTAAAAATTGTTCAATGGATGAATTTAAAAGCAGCTGTGAAAGAAGGGCTAAGATATTTTACTGAAGTAAGAATAGCAGTACCACAATGAAAAACTACATTGGCTCACAGATGATTTAGTAACTTTTGCCTTATGGTAGCTAAGAAATGCTTGTTGAGGTTATAGAACGTAAAGTCATTCAATATGTTAAAATAAGGCTTGATGACCTTGTCAACATGAACAAATGATCATGTGAATTTATTTGATGCTATTTGGCAACGTCTCATTCAAGATCTTGAGATGTCACTGAGCAGAGATGTCAGTCTGCTTACAGCTCTTTGTGACTGAGTCTGATCCTTTGGTTGGTGTGGCTGGGATTTTTCGTTTCCTTTCTTTTTCTTTAATTGTGTGACTTTCCATAAGTCAAGAGAATGGTGTCTGTATAGGTTTTGTATAGTTTTTCTGATTATCTTTTATTACATTTGTATTTATACACCAGTAATCCCTCTATTTGTAAATCTACTCATGAATTCTGTACACTGAACTCTACTCTCAATAAAATGTTGGAAGGTGAAGAAGAAAAAATTAAATAATTAAAAAATGACCAGTAAAATATACTTCACAAAAACTCATTATGCAAGAAAATGTTACATTTATGACATATTTATTATTAGAAGGTTTTTCCTGATCCATTGCTGTCAAAGCAGCATCTGACTGTTGTCAAGAGCTTATTTTATTTTAGAGCTTATTTTAATATATTAGACCCTGCCTGAGACAGGGGGCTGAGACAGTAAAAGTACAATCTATGAACTACTGTGCTAACTTATTTTGGACTTGCATTTAAACTAGTTCTTTTTTTATTCTGAATACTGTGGCCTGAATAAAATACTGGCACATTAGTCTCAGGTTAACAGTCCCTTATCAGACCTGTATCAGAAACTAACTAATAGTACTGTGAGGTTCCCTCCTTCCAAAGCTACATTCAACTTGTTTGAGAATCACGATAAACAAACATACAGTGATTTTTTTTCTTCATGTGAAATTCAAGGGAAAAAAAAGAAAAAACACTTGTTTTTCCTGTTTTTGTATTCAAATTGGCAACTGGACTACATGTTAAACCAAAACCAGAACACAACTTGTTTTTCACTTGTTTTGTTCTATCTATATATATTATCTGACATGGTCAGACATTTTTTTTTATTTTAAATCAAAAACAAAAAACCTGTAATGTCAGAAGAACAGACAGACAGACACACAGCAATAAATAAATAAATAAATAAATAAATAAATAAATAAATAAATAAATAAATAAATAAATAAATAATTAAATAAATAAATAAATAAATAGCCATTTACAATTTTAATAGGATTTGGCTTTTATGATGTCATCTATTTCTATTTTTAAAATTTTTAAATTTTAAAAACAGCTATACTGGAGCAACATCTCTGTTAGTTCCTGCTTGTTTGTTTGTTCAACCAGCAGCAGGTGATTTTTTATATTCTTATTGAACTGTTGTTCAGAGGGATCTTGGTCTCTTTCTGCCCTTCATTTGTCTGTCTGGTTGAACCATTGTTCAGTGTTTTGTTCTCCATGTACTAAACGTTTTATTTTGCAAACCCTTCATGGAAAATAACATGTATTTGTAAACAGACTGTTCTGCAACCTAAAAGCATTACACACCGTTCAGAAATACAGATTTGTCCTCTCAGCTATCTGAGAGCACTGAGTAGAACTTCAGTGGCAGGCGAGCCCAAACTTTTGAATGAGCTGGACAGCTGAAGCAAAGATAGAAAAGGGGGAGAGAGAGAGTGGGGGATGACATACAACAAAGGGCCACACATGGGAGTCAAACCCACGGCTGCTGCAGAGGAGTCGCCACCTCAGAACACGTGGTGAATGCTCTACCAACTGAACTACCTGACCAAAACTAAACTGTACTTTACTTTGTTGTTCTTAGCGTAGCTGCTCTCTTATTCCCTGCCTACATGCTTCCTGTCCTCAACCAGCAGATATACGGTATGTTAATAGGACACTTTAACACAGACACACTGGGAGGTGTCAAAATCTTGCAGTGAGAGTGCGTTTATCATCGTACAGTATCATTACAGTTTCACAACAGTCACTCCAATGTTATATTCCATTACAGTTATTTAAATGAGCTCAACCTTGACAACATTCAGTTGCTGCCTTGACAGCAATGAATCAGGAATAAACTTTTTTACTGTTTTTGAAAAATTTGACAAATACTTTTAAAAGTAATTTTACTTTAAACAGAAAATTGTGTAAACAAGGATGTTGCTCAGACCTCTGATTTACAGTCATTTCATTTCGTGCAAGGATTATGGCCAAAATACCTTAATATAGTTATATAGAGTAGGCTATATAGTTATTTATAGTTTATTATTTCATAGTTCTTGGCTCCAGGTAAAACAACTGTTTTATACTCAGTTCACTGATAATTTAATAGTGCAACACACTGTTACACTGACATCATTACTGCATTTATTATTCATACTGTACATTTAAACCAACCTGTACTCTTAGGTAACCCTTTATTTTCCAGGCCTGTAATTACGTAGTAATATAAGGGAAATTACCGAGAAATTACAGTGAATTAAGAAGTAAAATACACATCGTGGCAAGTAATGGGAGTAGAATAACTTGAAAATTACCATAAATTATTAGGTAATTACTAAAAAAATGAGACCAGAATTAGGATATTAGGTTGGTTATTGTGTAGGATGTCCGTGAATGTTCTCATTCGTCCAGGTCATTGTAAGCCAAAGCAAGATTAAATCGAAAGCAACTGGACTTGTTCAAAAAGCCTTTTTCTGAAGACGTTTCGCTTCTTATCCAAGAAGCTTCATCAGTTCATGCCTGTCAGACTAGTCAGACCTAGACTAGCTACATTTTACAGGCAGTGATGAGGTAATTATGGGTTAACTACAGTGATATTACTGGTACGTGCTCATGTTCATCCAGTGTGCCCTTATTTGTGATGAAGCTGGCCATATGTTTCAAAGGAGAAAGTGGACGCTACATTTTACAGGCAGAAAGGTCATTATGGGTAAACAGCAGTGATATGTCCAGCAGTACCTTGGAACATCTACAACAATTGCTGCAGACCGTCTTGGCTTGTGAACAGGTAAGACTGATAATAAGTAAGAAATGAATAAATAAATTCCCATATAATTACTGACCCAACATCTCACGTCTAGTCGTAATTTACCGAGTAATCACCCAAGTAATTACCCAATTATTTGATATTAAAGATCGATTAATTCCTACACAATAACCAACCTAATATCCTAATTCTGGTCTCATTTTTTTAGTAATTACCTAATAATTTATGGTAATTTTCAAGTTATTCTACTCCCATTACTTGCCACGATGTGTATTTTACTTCTTAATTCACTGTAATTTCTCGGTAATTTCTCTTATATTACTACGTAATTACAGGCCTGGAAAATAAAGGGTTACCTACTCTTATTTTTAATTCTCCTGCATCCTAACACACTTAACTCCCATCTTCAGCATTATTGCTGTTTATGCTGTTTATATGAACCGCTGTTTTAAACACTGTTGTTATCTGTATTGTGCTCTTATTTCTGTTTTTCAGTATTATTGCATATAATAGTATAATGCACATTTTTACATATTTTTACATTCTCAGATTCTATTCTTATAATTTCTTTATACTTCTACTCTTGAATGGGAGCAACTGCAATGCAAACAATTTCTCTCCCAGAGATCAATATAGTATTTTTTGATTGATTGTGATTTTTCTTGTATCATGCAGTCTGGTAGCAGCTACTGTTCAACCAGAGGGTCTTTGCCTCCTGACTTCAGCCTTTAGGCTCATGAAGGTCAAGTATCTAAGAAATATGGAGCAAGTAGAACAAGATTCAAATGTTCATTAGATGTTTGTTATTCTAACAAAAATCTTTCTCGATGAGTCTTAAAGGGCACTGCTCAACTTTATTGTTGTAACTGTCAGTTATGACTGGTAGATGTTTTATTCACCCTGTTTTAATGCCTTTTGATATGGAAGTGAGCATAAAATGTAGTTTTCCTTTTAGACAATAGTTAAAAGATAAGGAGCTACTTTGTGTGAACAGTCCTTTGATATAGAGCTCACTGTAATAAAACTGTGTAAAAGCCTTGTTCTCTACAAGATGAGTGTATCGTCACTTTGCTTAGATAAAGTTCAGAGGAAGTTCTGTTCTGCTAGTATGAAAATGAGAAGTTCAGACACGTGGAGTCCTTCAGTAGTATTCAAACCAACAAACTGGCACAGAGCCTGTCTGACCTCACAGTCACTGATCCAACAAGCAAAGATGTGACAGTAGTACTGCTGTGGGAGATCTGAACATATAAGTCACATTTACTGCTGTCTCATGTTGTTTTGTTGACCTTAATATAGACAGAAACATTGTGGATACTGCTTAACCTAAACTCATAATCTGTGGGATGTTGAATAAGAAAAACTGCTGAGAATATGTGTACTTCATCTACACAATATATAGATTTATTTTAGAGATCAGGGACAATAATTTGCAGGATTATATTTGCTGCTCTTATTCATCCAAATGATGACTTATTTCTCTCATTACCTTATATCAGCATCAGCATATTGTTACATGACACTGAAAGTATACCAATAAACAGAGCACATATGAAACATCAGACCTGACTGCTTCCTCACAGAGTCCAAAACCAAATCTTCAACTCTGTCAAGAACTCTCATACAACCTTGTGGTCATCTAAGGTCACATGTGCTAAAGTGGCCATGGCCCCACTTACCTCGCCATCCTGTGTCCAGAGCTGTGTCTACCTCGGCAAAAAGATCATTGAGCTGGAGCAGAGGATATCCAATCTGTACAAAATCCATGAAGCTGAGAGACACTTGGATACTATCCATTTCGGCCTCTTCGGATTTTAGCAAGCTTCTCCACCTGCTGTGGAAAAGCGTGTTTTTGTCTCCAGCCCCATTCCTCCGCTTGGCTGAGGTGTCAGTCGTTTTAGCCGGATTCTTAGATGTGTTGGGATCGCTCTGTAAGATCCTTTCGGTGGGTGTGGGTGGGCTTGGAATTTCTTCCCTTTCCTTTTCCTGTCATTGTGTCACAGGTCTTTAAAGAGAACAGTGTCAATATGGGTTTTGTGTATTTTTACTGATTATCTCTATATTATATTTGTAATTATAAACCAGTAATCCCTATATTTATAAATGATTTGTAAATGCTGGACTCCCCTCTCAATAAAATGTTTGAATACTACAAAGAAGAACACTTTGACTGTCTGATTGAATAACACATATTTACAGCAGCTTAATCAGCTTTAATGAACATAATCAAGATTACTCCTCAAAACACATTTGTATAAAATAGCTTATGATTCTTTTAATTTTTAATTCTATTCTTTTGGCTCTTATTTATTTACTTGTCTGCCTGTTTTACTCATTGTTTTATATTTGAATTTGCTCATGTGAAACTGTGCTAACTGGAAACTGTGGAAGTGGAAAATAAAGAGGAGAAAGAAGAAAAGGGGGAGAAAAATAACAAATACATGAGGGTTTGTCAGCATAACTGCCTGGACCAATAATTATTTAGAACTTCTGAAATTAAAAATGTCTGTAGTCCCCAAAGCCTAAGGCATAAGTAAACATTAGCACATTACATCAGACATGAACTCACAACCTGTGACTCCACAAACTAGTCACAACCCTGTTGTGTTTCATGTCAAGTGATAAACTGCAGATGGTTTCATACTGTGACTGACAATCAGCAGGGCTGCACGTGGGCAAATTTCAAACTAGTGTCGGAAATTCAGTTTTCAAGGAAAAACTTCTGAGAATATTTGTGTACCTCATCTAGACAATATTTAGATTTATTTTAGATTTATTTTCACAAAGACTGATTACTCCATAAGTGACAAACTGATATAGATGATGGACAGAGGAGATAGGGGAGATTTTACAGCATGTGAAAGCTTCTGCTCAACCGTGGCTACATTTTGTTGCAGGTTGCAAAGTTGTAGCACATATAGATGATTTGTTATGAATTTCTGAAGTTTTAAAATGTTCACTGTCGCACCACCTTCAGGACTATCAGCCAGCTGAGGAAGTTTGGCAAAGGACTGTACCTGTGAGCAAAGTTTGGGTTATTTTCATGCACAGGAAGACAGATTTCCTGGGAATAGTACTAATACTAACACTAATATTAATACTACTAATAATAATCAAAATGATTAAATTAAAATAAAATGTTCCCACATTATATTTGCTGCTCTTATTCATCCAAATGATGACTTATTTCTCTCATTACTTTATATCAGCATCAGCAGATTGTTACAGTAAAATCATATTAATAAACAGAGCACATTTAAAACATCAGACCTGACTGCTTCCTCACAGTGTCCAAAACCAAATCTTCAACTCTGTCAAGAACTCTCTCACCACCTTGTGGTCATCTAAAGCAACAACATGTAACAGTATATATGACATGTTTCTCTTTAGAATTTGGTTTTATTTGGAAAACATACAGTTAGGTCTTTATTTAAGCGCTCAGACTGCCTGAGTGAGGTCCCACAGAGCTGAAATTTCTTCAGCACATCTGCTGAATTGTGACAAATGTGTCTCACTGATACCTGTGTCAAAAATCCATCACAATATATATTTTTCAAAATATGAATGCTTTTAAATGCAAAATTTGTCATAATTTCTTTCAAGTCATCAGCGTCCTCAACCTGCTTGAACCCTGTTAAAACCTGCTTGCAGGTCTTCACCAAATTAGTTTTTTATTGAGAGAATTTCACAAACTGTGAATCGTACGTGACTCAATTTTTTTTTGTTTATATGTAATCAGACTATAAAGAAAAACAAGTGCAAAGAAGAGAACAACATTAAAATTCATGCAAACTGTGTAAAAGAATCAAAAACAGACAACAACAAAACAACTACAAAAAACATACAGGTGAGGAGAGATTGGAGGCAGACTGGACTAAACATCTTTACATCTTTCATCAACTAATAAGGAAATTCTTTTGCTTGTTGCAGGTCTTCATCCATGAAGTCCACTGTGTTGCACCGCCATGTTTCTACGGTAGCCCAGAACAGACAAAACACTGGTTCGAGATACAGCCTTTTGTGTTTTGTGCATGTCTCACAGCCACTGTCGGCTCTCCTACATGTTTGAACAGGGAAAGTGACACAAATTGTTGCAGTCTGCAAGTTCACCAGTGGATGCAACTAAATCTACACACTGGTCCTTTAAAATTAAAGGAATAAAGTATTACAGAGGACCAGAGTCCAGTCACTTTTACTCTTAACAGACACAAAGGTGAGTAATCTGTGTGATTCACAGGATACTCAGAGAAACCAGCTTAAACCTAATTACATTTTTAGCCAGTTCTTATTGTGTGTTTGGTCTTGAGCTGCTGTGTTTTTCATCCATTTAAGAATGAATGTTTGAAGTTAGAACTGACTGGAGGACAGGCTGCTAATTATCTGTTTTATAAGAAGGTATCACAATATTGAAGTAATGTAACTTGATTACTTTCTGTTAATTTTGGATCAGCTCAATATAAAATATGGTGAAATTGTTTAACCTAAGATAGAGTTTACTTTATTTTCATCACTGATTAATCATTTGATTATTTTCTCAATCGTTCGATCCAGAAAACTGGTGAATAATGCTGATCAAAGCTGTCCACAACTCAAAGATATAAGATAAGAATAGAAAATATTCACATATAAGAAGTAGAAATCAAAGAATTTTATTTTTTTTTATCATTAAAAACTATTCAAAACAATCAATTGATTAATTAATCCTGTCACTATGTTGTTACTTAAGTTTTTCCTGTCATGATCATTATTGCCTAATCTGTCAAAGACTTTCTCCATTAATCAATTAGTTATTTGGTCCATAAAATGTCAGAAAATGGTGAAGATGTTGATCAAAGCTCAAGAAGACGTCGTCAAAAATGTCTTGTTTTGTTCTCAGCTCAAAAACATTCAGTTTACTGTCAGAGAAAAGGAAAGAAACAAGAAAACATTCACATTTAAGAAGCTGAAATCAGAGAATACAGGCTTTTTTAAAATTATAAAATGACTGAAAATTGTTAAGCAATTATCACAACAGGAGCAGATTAATTTAATGGATGACGTTTGCTGAATTTTATGAATTTGCTGTAAACAGCATTTATTATGCTTCTCCTCACTCAAGCATTCATGTGCAATTCTTAAAATGGAGTCTGGGGATCTTGAGTTACAAGTAAAGTAAAGAGACTTTGCTGTTGAGTTTGAGAAAAGTGCCATTGTTCTATATAATAATGATAATAATATTAATAATAATAATTTTAAGCGAGAGACTGCAGACATCTCTGCAGCTGTTATTGTCTAAACTCTGCAACTTACACCAAAAACACTGCAATTAAGAGGAAACAAAGTATTTTTGATTTTGGGGTGAACTGTCCCTTTTTAAAGGCCGATTTCTGAATCTGACACCATCAAGCTGGGATGAACCTACAGTGTGAGGCAGACACATGGAGCAGCTCTCCAGTTAAACACACTGTACTGTGGGACACGTCTTTTCTGTCAGTTTCCTCTTTAAAGGGACAGTTCACACCTGAATCAAAAATACAGATTTTTCTCCTGGCATGTACTGCTACTCGTGATTTCTGAGAAGAGACACTGGTTTTGAATTTTTCAAATGTACTTTGTTTGGTACATTGAGCACCACAAGCTGAGTGACGTTTAGTCACATTATTTTGAAGAGAAAGCAGACTCTTCAGCCGATATACCCAAAACTCTGCAACTGAGTGAATTTTCATTTTTGGGTGAACTATCCCTTTAATATGGCACTCAACACCTGTAGAGGACACTTTACAGAACCAGGAGTGGTGGGATGGATGTAAACGGCTTCACAGAAACAAGTTTCACCTGATATTTCAGATTTGGGAGACTTTTGCCTGCAGTGTGAACGTAGCCTAGGATGTGATAGTAATAATAAACTATGTATTTATGTTGGATATGATCTGTTTTATTCTCATGTGCCACTGAAAATACAGACTGGGTTCACTTCTACTTCATCATGAAACCTCAATAAAACAGTGAGGGTTTGTATTCAGTATTCATCATGTTTGCAGTCAAAAGACCAGCAGGTTTGATTTAGTTGTTTTACTTTGTGACTTCATAAACATCAATAAACTGTAATTTCCCAACAGATTTGTTTGCAGAAAGTCTTTGAGTAAAATAAGGATGAGAATTTTTATCCGATTGCTTTAGTATGAGTTGCAGAGTTTTGGAGTTTTGCTTAAAGCACCAAAAAACACATTTGACAAACTCAACATTATTCAATCCAATGAAAACACAGAAGACCTATTTAGATTTACAGATTCATCATTTATATTGTCACATCTTTGTTGCTTGTATCTTTTGTAATTCGGTGTCATAAACTTTCAGTATGTCACAGTGCTCACAGTCAGAACATTTTAAAAATGTCTTTAAATAAAATTTAGTTTCCAGTAGAAAGAAAATAGTTCCTACATCACAACAAGGTCTGTTTATTATTTTGAGTAACTGGTTCATAATTAAAAAAGACGCTGGTTTTCAGTTGTACTTTTTGACACTCAAGCTGAGTGTTATTTAGTCCCATTATATTTGAAAGAAGGCAGAAATCTCTGTGGTTGATATCTTCCAAACTGTGCAACTGACACCAAAACTATCTAGATTGGTGTGTGATGTGTGCAGGTCTGAATGAAAACTTGGTTAATTTCCTGAACAGAAGTCCAGTCAACA
>JAJHUR010103449.1:0-13455 GCA_027495735.1 Lutjanus campechanus
GGACTATCTGAATAGTTACACTCACTCAGGGGACAGCTGCTCCTGTGTATTGGCACAGTGTGAGCACTGGCTGAAGTCTGCATTTAGAAATCTGTATGATGTGATCTGTTCTTTCTAGGAGTACGAGAGTTGTCAAATTAGCATCTGAATGAAGCATAACAGGGTTTTTTTCTAATCACTTAATTAGGAATATCTATAAAGAAATTTTAAAGGTGATTTAATGCTCAGATTCTCGGAACGGCATCTTATCAATATGAGCTGGGAGAATGCAGGGAGTGGCACATTAATAACTTTAGCGTGACTTTAGTGCAATGTGACAGATCCAGACATGTTTATTGCCAGTTTCGTTTCCTTAAGACAAATAAAAGAGGCATAACAAATCTCTACCCACTTGCCAGTTTATCAGGTACACCTGGCTGATACTGATGTGGTTTAACAGAACAGCCCACCCATAAATCTAGAGCCCAGTATTAGCCTGTCATATGAAAATGTTTATGGTAAAAAAAAAAAAAATCATTATCAGTCAAGCTCTAGATGAATCCTACTTTATTGCAGGTTACAAAGTCCATCTAATCAATGTTTCAGCTCATTCTGTTTAGTTTTATTTACAGGTTATCAATAAGGATAGACTTCTATAACTTCTGGCAGAGAAAGAAAGACTGCAGAGCTCTAACATTAGTCTGTGGTTACAAAGAACCCATCAGGGGAATTATCTGAATTTTTCTCTTCAATAAATGTTATCAGTCATATGCCCCGCCCCCTGCTGCAGCCTCCATCATCTGGACCCCCCTTTATACCACCCCACCCCCACCACCCTGCACATTTACTGTATGACTCCTGTGTAATTTTGGAGTGCAGGATGCTCTTCTAAGAGCCCTTTTTTTTTACTCTGAGGTGGCAGCATTCCAGCAGACCACTCCATCTACTGTGGAGTGTCCGGCTGGAGCAGCAGCAGCCAGGAGGAGACTTGACAGACTGGTTAAGGAGGCCAGGTCTGTGCTGCAACAGCCCCATCAACCAGTGATGGTGGTGGGAGAAAGGATGATGATGGCTAATCATCCCTGATGGAGAATATGTCCAACACCATGAAGGGACAGGCTGCTTCACCTGAAGAAGCCAAACTGCAGGTCCTTCCCTCCTGCTGCTGTCAGACTTCACAGTCAACACTGCTCCCAGCAGACCACATGCACACCAAATATTCCCTGTGTGCTGCAATGATGTGAACTCTGATGTGTGAACTTGCAAGAACTAGCTTCTTAAATGTAAGGATTTACTGCTTTTTTGTCAGTAAACTAAGGGTCTTTGGGTTTTGTACTGTTAGTTGGAGAAAAGAAGCAATTTGAGCAAGGATGACCTTCGACTTTTTGAACATATAATGGCTTCAGAAAGCACCTTAACACTGCACATAGTTATTCCTGTGATGAACAGGTTGATACTAACCAGGAAGCAGACATGCAAAGACATTTTGAGGGTGAATTTACAAGTGATTGGCCATCAACTTCTGCATCTATGCTGCAATTTCCCCCTGTTGTAGTGCAGAACTTGCTTGATAGAACATGTGGTTCCATTGTTGCACACTTACAAACTTCTGGTCTTTCTGAAAGCATGGTACAAACAATAGTTTGTTCAATGGAGGAAGTTGTCAATGATGTTCAAAGTAAAGCACGAGAAGCAGTTTTCCAAATGTTTTCCCCTGAAACTAAGGATTTAGAAATTTATAAGAAAATAGGGCACAGTTTAAATCAATAAGATAATCCTTTTTCAATATTAAACACAGAGACAAAGAGACAAAAATAATATGATGAAAAATGGGAAATGGTGAAGCCAAAAGAATTTGTCCCTAGTCTGAGACTGGATACACAAAGAGACAGAACTACTAATGTCCATTTTCAAAATTGGAAAGCAGAAAAAGAAAGTTTCAGTGCAACACACTGGTGTAGGTTCTGTCTAACAAATAAAGAAGAAATCCAGTCTGTAAGTCTGTATTTACTGAGAAGAATCAATAAACAATGAATCCAGAATGTGAATTATTTATGAAAATGAAAATTTATGAAAACTGTTGTTGATTACCTTTTTTTCCTGATCTGCTCATGTTTTGTTAAGCATTTTTAGGGTGCATGAAATGTGCTGTATGAAAAATGTATTATTATTAATATTATTTTATCAGAAGAAAAAAAAACATATCATGCATCCCTGATATTAACCACCAATAAATAATAGCCTCATATGTGCGAATAAAGATAGCGCATCTGGGGCTGCAACTAACAATTATTTTGATAATCAATTAATCTGTGGATTTTTTCCTCAATTCATTGATTAGTAATCGATTAATGGTTGGGTCTGTAAAATGTCAGAAAATGGTGAAAAATGCTGATCACAGTTTTCCAAAGCCTAAGCTGACATCCTCAATTGTCTTTTTATGGCCAAAACAAAGATATTAAGTTTACTCTCATAAGAGGACTAAAGAAACCAAAAAAATATTCACATTTGAGAAGCTGAAATCAGAGTTAATCAGGACATTTTTATTTTTAAAAATTACTCAAAACGATTAATTGATTATCAATTTAATAATGGATTAATAATCAAATGATTTGCTGAGAGGCGCAAACGTATAGTCTCACATAGCTCTTCTATCCAAGCTTCATGTTGCTTAGCTAGTCTACTGCCATTATTTCTCATATTTATTCAGAATTTTTCAGCTTAATTTGGTGCTTTGTGAAGACTGTATAGGGTCTGCAACCTGTGCCTCTGGAGACACTTGCAGCTCTTTAACCAGTGGCTCCCTGTAATTTTGGAAAAAAAAATTATATGGAATAGAATACCGTTGTTGTTGTTGTTGTTGTTGTTATTGTTGTAGGCCTATGAAAAAGTTGAGACAACTTCAAATTTCAAGGCAACATACTGCAATACAGTGATTCCCAAACTTTTTCCAGTATGCCCCCCCTTTCGGAAGCCAATAAAAGTTCAAGCCCCCCACCACAAAATTTTCAATCAATCATTAACAATAACTGGGGATGGAACTGATAAAAAAAGAATTCAAAAGTTAAATTTTAGCAAAATAAAGGTCAGCTGGATAGAAACAGCAAACTCATTTGTTCATTCTCCCAACATATATCATATTCATTCAGCTTTGTTTCACTCTTTTTTTTTCTCCCCTGGTCTTTCGCACCCCCCTTGCAGTGGCTTCCCCCCAGCCCCAGTTTGGGAACCACTGCTGTAATAGATTTTTTAAAACTCTGAGCCCAACTCAAACTCTTAAGGGTTGAAAAAGTTTTGCCAACTACTAATTTTTTGTTGAGATAATTTACTTAAATTATTTAGATAAACTTAAATCTTTGAAGTTTTGAAAAACCCAAAATGACTCTGGTTATAGTAAAGGTTGCAGACCCCCGCCTAACCTCTCTCTGACCATGTACCATGTATTGAAGACCATGAGTCAAATTGAAGACTAATATTTGTAAAAATTTGATTCAAGATAAACTTTTCAAGACTAATTTTATTCACCACCCTCGTAGACAACCGGTTAGCCCACCACACCACAGTAAAGTTAGCTAACATTACCTGGCGCAGAACTTGACAGAAGCCGCTAAAGTCCAGATTTGTTGTCTCCAGACATCTCTTATTGACCTCTCTCCTGTTAGCGTAGCGGTGGTCATAAACACAGACCTTCCTCTGGACTCTTCTCTCCGGCTGGAGGGACGCAGAACGATGAACGCCCGAATTTAACATCTTCTCAACTCCTCCGCTAAGCTACATGGACGTTAAGCGTGTCCGTCCGTGTGTACCGTTAACACGACCTGACACATAATAACAGCTTCGTAGCCAAATCTCTTCTAAGTTTTCTCCGCAGACTCACACTGGTTTATCCACACGCCTTCGTTCCTACGGAAGTTCGTTAGGGACAAATGGGTCGCGACTAAAACGGAACCCCGGAAACGCGAAAGAGCTCGCGAGAGTAAACCAACAATATTTATTTATTTTAATATTCTGTCTTTTTTTACGTTCATATAATTTATACGGGCAAATAATACACACATCATTCACGGCATTAAAAAGCCATTACGACCTAACTTAAAAATAGCAAAAAGTTAGTAAATAAATAAAGATATGTGCGTGTGTGTGGCTTTGCAATGTATTTTTGGAACCTTTTAAACTCAGATTAGCTCTTAATTAATCTGTAAATATAAATGTAAGTATTTGTGGTAACAGTTTTCATCCAGAGGCTCTAGTTGTGAATGTTGATCAAACTGTCTGAAAAAAGTTACATTAAAATATATATAAATTATGATATTAGCACATTAAATTTATTAAAACAAACGATGACCTTTACCCAATCCTTTATCTAAACGTAAGTAGATATTATAAAAGCGTTCTCAGTTTATAAGACATTTAATTTGTACACCAGGCACATGGAGGAACCAACGCGTACAAATCTCGCGAGAGTTTCCCAAATCTAGGGTTCCTATCTGATCAAGACAAGACCAACCCATTTCCGCGGAATGATAACAAGGAAGGCAGCTGAGGTCTCTGAGTTTCGGTATCGTTTTTGATGAACTACAACTTGCTTGGGCACATTTGTGCTGCTGGGCGGGACATGATGTGCTTCAGTGAAGCAAGACCCAGCTAGTTTAAACGTTTATTCGCTTTTATACCAGCTAAAGCTACCAGTTTCACCATGTCCGTGGTGGTTGAGAGCACTCAAGGCTGGGTCGTAGATGCATGCTCACTCATCGATCAAGGGTACTCGCGTTGCATCCGATTCAAAGATGACCGGAAGTCTCTTGTGAAGGGTCGCTTCAAAAGACAGTGCTTTCAGATTTTAAAAAGCCACTACAGTGAGAGTGCCAGTGCTGCTGGGTGTGGAGGAAACACGGATATGTTGCAGAAAACAAACAAACCATTAAAGGTAAATCCTGCACTAAAGCCTGCTGCCAGAGGCTCACGAAACTTACTTTTATCCAGCAGCCATTCAGAATCACTGCTGTCTGTGTAATGACATATGTAGTATACCTGTTAATGCAACATGAACAAGCTATAGCCTCTAAAAAGGTTTTAACATTTAGGTTTTTTATTTTACATAATTGTGATATAATGTTAGAAACATTTTGGAAAGATTTTTTTTTCTCAAAAATGTTTAGTATTTATGTACATCATGGACATCATGTCAATATTTTCCTCAAAAAGCACATTACAAAATATCAAGCTGGTAGTGATACATTTTATTTTGCTCTTAATTTCTGTTTCATATATTCTCATTTAATGAATTTTAGAGCAAACTGTATCATTTGTGTAGTATATTCAGTGGTGATGATGTGAAGATGATGAAGGAATCTCCGCTGACACTGACTTGCACATATAATTATAAAGAAGCACAGCATCATGACAAGCAACCCGGACTGCTTGGAGAGGATGCAGCAATATCACTCTAACTAACACTTCTCAGATATCCCGTTTTAAAGGCTGTTGTTTTGAAACTTTCAAGGCCAAACCTCTGGCTTTAATTACCTTAGCATGGACCTTTGGACACATGACAAGTTTTTTTTTTGTTTTTTGTTTTGCCCTGGGGTCACTAACGGCACTCCCAGTCTCAGGATATCTTATCTCACAGATGCCCCCAAGGTAAAATGTATCACATGAAAGTCTAGAGACCACGTTTGTCATTTTACAAAATATTTTTAACAATAAGGTGATGTTAAATGCATTCAAAACTCTGCATAGTGACTTGACTGTGAAGATGAGTCAAAACACCTGACATGAACATGCTTACGTGTCACGAATGCTGCATCAGGAAACAGGTCTTGGTCTTTCAGATATATGCTGCAGTTAATACTTTAACCACTTCCCCACTGCATCCTTCTCTCCTGCACCACTTTTGAATTGAAGCACATGCTGCGGCCTCTCCTTTGCAGGTCTCCCAGAGGCCTGGTGGTGTAACTTGTATGAGGTCCAGCTGTTTGTGGCAGCCAGATCAGATAAATGCAGCATGATGCAGGAAGTCCACTTGTGTCTGCAATTTGCAAGTCCCACATTCCCCCACAATGCACATTGGTTAAAGCCTTTGTATTTTGAAAGGCTTAAAATTAAGATATACTTCTAAAATCTTATTATAATATACTTAATTCTAACTCTAAAAGAATTCATTTCCTTTTATGATGGCCTCAAATTCTTTATTATTTCTGTAGGGTCATCAGACCAGGATGATGATCATAGATTTCCATCTCACACAGAGAAGTGACCAAGTTCTGCTGAAGCCTTGCTCATTTGACCTTTGAGCCATAAAGAAGCCACCTCCCGGACGCTGAGCAGCACTCAGGGATTTGGTTAAGTGACAGTCGTCAAATTTACGATGGATACTCCAAAACTCCCCAAACATTCCAGTCAACATTCCAGAAACTCATTGTGCCATGCACAGTTAAAGTGTATATTGTCAATATGCTCTGTCTAACCATTTAAAAAGTATTAGAGTTTCTTTCTAATAAACATTAGCCTAACTAATCAACAGGAAGCACACGATTGATGAGGCCACTCTGCCTTAGATTGATCGTCAGATGACACTTGGTCTGTGTGTGTGTGGTGTGTGTCTGCCAGCCCCTCCTCTTTTCACCCATCTCAGGAGAGATACTGTAAGCAGACACGAAGTCACAACTTAGTCACAGGTTAGAAGAACCAGGGCAGTTGCTTCCCTCTCCGCCCAAGTGGAGGTGCGTTGTGAAGATGGTACGACTCTGCTTCCTGCAGAGACAAGAGATCCAGAATGCCCGGGCATGCCGCTCCAACGCGCTCCAGACGAGAGGAAAAGACAGATCAGCTGCCGGCGCGGGACCCTCTGAGAGACCCAAGAGCCTGAGACACAGCCTGCTTCTCCTCCCTTCTCCAGAGCAACCCCTTTTCTGGTCATCGAAAGAACCTTCTCAAAATGTCTAGCTGTTTTTTAACCATGACTGTCAACCCTGCAAACGTTTCTCCTGCACAAATCTCTTTTTGTTGACACTGATTACTTACTGTACTATGTAAGAATGTCAGTTTTGTTTAGCTGAATGCTGTCACGTATCACACTGAGCTTCAGATTTCAACAATAGGTACAGTTTACTGAGAAAAAAGTGTGATTCTCATTGGAGAATTGAGCCAAAGTGAATAAGAAAACTGTAAATCAGTCCTGTAGTGATTTTGTTTGTGTTTGGTACCTGAATTTATTCTTGTTTTTTTCTTTTGTATGATTTGACTTTCAGAAAAGAAAACGAAAACACAGTGAACTCAACCAGGGGGAAGTTGATTTACAGGCCTTCCATGAGAAGGTAGGTTGAGTCCCCGTTTTCTAACTAACTAAAGAGATCAGTTTTAATTTATTTTTTGGTTGTATCTAGTGTTAATAAACTGAACTTGCAAAGTAACTTGTAACTACACTTGTCAAATTAATGCAGTGGAGTTAAAAGCACAATATTTGCCGCTGTGATGTATACAGTGGAAGGTAAATTATATTTATTTATTTATTTTTAATTTTATTTGTTTATTTAAAAGAGACAGAGCACATTAATGAACATCAGTGCCATCTGGCGGTATTTTCCACATAGGCCACCCTTATGTTTTGTGCCCAGTCAGTGAGTGTTTTTAAAAACAGTTTGCATAAACATCATGTCATATGATTTCATACACACACATATGACTTTAGTCCAGTGTCTTGGCTGTGTCAGCATTCCTGTGCACAACAGTGACCTAATGTTCATTAGTATCATTTGTATTAGTGCAGCTGGGCTGCTTGGCTACTCGTCAAGGAGAGCTGGTACCTGGCTGAAAAGATACATGAGAACTATCAGTCTGAGTCTCACTGAGCAGTTGGAAAATGTTTTTACACACACGGACACATGGAGTGCTGACATGCCGAAAAAATATCCCACAACAGATGCTTGTTCAGAAATATGACGAGTGCTGGATATGATACAATAAAGTGCTACATTTTAAAATAAAGTGCTAAAGTGCAGGACCATGCAACAGGATGCAACAGTAAAGTGCAGAGTCATGCTATGCTGAAGTGCAGAGTTATCCAATAGAGTGCCGCACTAAACTGCAGATTCAAAAGACAAGGTCCTACATTATAGTGCAGAAACATACCAATGTACATGCATATATGCTATTTAGATATACACACATAACCATATGTATAAATACAATCATATACACATACAACATTGTGTAACAGACCTGATTAATGGTGATCACAGTCCTGAGATGGAATTTAAAAGTGGAGAATGTGGAGCTTTCTTTTATATCAGGCAGCGTACTATTCCAGATTTTACTACCCTTGACTGAATGAAATTACTCAAGTGAAGCATTTACATCAGCAAATATGCTTAGTTACTTTCCCCCACTGGCCATTACATGTTTTATTTCATGCATTTCTCTGCCAATACAAATCTCAGATCCTCATATTTTCAGTTTTGAGCACCATCCAGACTAAATAATCTCTGTGTTGTGTACTGATGCAGATTAAGTCTGTGATTCTGGAGGGAACCAAGTCCTTGGTGGATTCTGCCCAGTCCCTCGGATATCTGAACGGGGCGACAGACACAGTGAAGGAGCCTCTTCCTTCTCCGGAGTGCGGCCTGGCTGCTCTATGTGAAATGGCTAAAGAGCTCCCTCTCGTGGACGAGGAGGAGCAAGAAGCGTGTGCTCAGATACTTGTTGCTGAGGATGGCTGCACATCACATGTAGACTTGTTCTCTCGGGTCACAGAGAACAGGGCGAACTTGGCTACGGTGGTTCCACTGATGGGGGAGGAGTATGTAATACCACCACACACAGGCTTCCTGCTCTCTGATTTCACAAGAATACAACCGTTAGTACACTGTGAGTACTGCAGCTAGCTGAAACAAATGTGTAAATATTTTATTTTCAGGCCATCTGGAACAGATTTGACAAAATGCCTTATAATTGTGGCCACTGCATGATTGTGGTAACTTCTTTTGCATGAGGATAGAAAGTTGTAAAATTGTTGGACATTGTGGCATAAATTTGACTGCCCCTCCGGGAATTTATTATCGTAAATGCTTGTAGTGTGACTCAGCGTGTTTCCCAAGTGAGAGAATAGTACAGTATTTATTTCCCAGCCTGACATTGTCTGTTTGCTAAAACTGCTTGTTTCTCACACAGATGGAAGGAGGTTTGACTTAATAGTTATGGATCCGCCATGGGAAAACAAGTCTGTGAAAAGGAGCCGCAGGTAGGAAGATGTGATCAGACTTAATTTATCTTCAGGGAAGACATTTATGTGCTACACCAGCACGAGAGACAGGCGAAAAATATTGAAAAAAGAATACAGACATAGGAAATTCAATTCAAAAGCTAAGTTTATAATACCATTACCCTTTAAAATAAAGCTACGTCTTCCTGAGACCTCTTATATAGGTTATAGCTCTAGTGTGGACCTGAACCAAAGATTGATTTTGGTCAAGGTGTTCAGTGTTTTACACTATTTTGCCATAAACCAAAGTACCGGACAAATTAAAAAAAGTGATACTGAGGGGGTCATTGATATCTGTACCAAAGTGGACAAGATATTTCACAAATGTTAACCTAAAGGTGGCACTAGAGTAAAAGGAAGGAGATTATCAAAGTCACTATTAGGCCTTTTCCACCAGCATGGAAATGTCCCCGTTCTGGTACATTTTGAACCATTCTGAGCATTTCCACAAAGGATAAACTGGTTCCCAGTTGGAACCTAAAAAAAAAAAAACAGGCTTTTCTCTGGCGTGTATGTGTCATATTCTGTAGGTTGTTGTGCACTGTTTCACAGCCTCCATTGATCACATCCTTGATCACAATGGTTCCTTCCATTTAAATGGTTTCATTTAAAGTCCCTGGTCGATACTGAGATATTTCATGAAACTGGTGGAAAAAAATAACCAGCTGAATTACAAAAGTAATTAGAATTTAAGTTCTTCAGATCTTAAACATATGCATCAAATTACACACCAGTCCATTCACTCTGAACCATGAGGGTCAAGATGCCAGTGGTATAGTATTAGTAGCCAGTATGGCTTTAAAATTGAGAAAAGTTTTTTAAAAAGCAAAAAACTTTCACCTCTTTAATTATCTAGTTGTTGTTCAGATTTATCCTTGGAAGAACTGCGGTGCCTTATGTGCAAAAATATTACGTCTACTATAGTTTGAATTTATTAGTTGCATTTATTAGTAAGATAAGGCCCTAGAGTGACCTCTCAAACATCCAGTGTGTGCAGTTTATGAACATGAGACAAGTTGGTTGCAATCTACAAGCTCACCACTAGATGTCGGTAAATCCTACACACTGGACTGAAAAAGAGCAGGCTATAGTTGTTGCATTTATATATCACATCTTTTCTCCATTTTTTTCTATGAAGATACAGTTCTTTGCCCTCAACCCAGCTGAAACGGCTCCCTATTCCTTTACTGGCGTCTCCGAACTGTTTAGTGGTCACCTGGGTCACAAACCGGCTGAGCCACCTGCGTTTCGTCCGTGATGAGCTGTATCCACACTGGGGAGTAGATGTTGTGGCCGAATGGTTCTGGGTCAAGGTACAGACGCTTTGAATAGCTACAGCGCTCAGTCATGGAAATCCGACCTATTGGTGTGATTCCAGATGTTCTAAGGGCTTGCTCGTTTCCCTCAGGTCACCACATCTGGACAGTTTGTGTTTCCGCTGGATTCACATCATAAGAAGCCATATGAGGTGCTGGTGTTGGGCCGGTATCGTTCCTCTGCAGAGAACTCCACAAGGTGTGTGGTGTGAAACAACTGACCTCTTTGTGTGTCAGTTTTCATGCTCTTTATGTTATAACCCTCAAATAGAATCTACCAAAGTCACGTTTCTATTCTAAGACTTGTTTAAAACCACTTTCAGCTCTTCAGAGACGTCAGAGGTTCCTGTGGAGGATCAGCGTTTGATCGTCAGCGTCCCATCAGCTCTCCACTCCCAGAAGCCTCCCCTCTCTGGTAAACATTTTGGTAAAACTTTATTTGAAAGATTGTGCATAAGACTGACATGACAAATGCCACTGTAGTTGAGATCAAGGAAAATATTTAGCACACAATTATAATTGTCTCATGACACCCAGTGTCAAAACCAACCACATATAACAGTATAATGTAGTGTTAAAACATAAAGATAAATAGTTTCTTTAAGTTTGATCATTAGGAAGGCTGGGTATGTTGTCATGTCAGTCTTATGCACATTCCTTCAAATAAAACCAATGTTTTCAACATTTCTCTGAATATCAAACCACCTGGTATATCTAAGAAGTACAGTACAGTGCTGTTATGTGTCTTACTGTGCCACCAGAGGGCAATGCTGCAACATCAGTGATTGTTATCTTGCCATACAACTTCAATGATAAGCTCTAAATCCTACTACAGCCTGCAGTAGTAGACACAAAAGCAAAGGTGTCAGTCAGTAATTGACCCATGCATGGCTGGCATTTATAATATATTTATAAATAAAAATTAAATAAAATTAAATATAGGATTTTTATTTTTTTTATTAGGTGCTGACTACTCACAAATTATGACTACAGTATGTTTTTGTATGAGAAATAAGCACACTAAAGTACTATCTTGCTGATTTCTTTACACTGTAAAGTAGAAATATACTTTTGAATGTGTAACTTGTTTTCCCACCGCAGAAAGTTGTCATTTTCTTTTGTGAATGCTACCAATATTTGTTGATGCTGGAGGAGAGAAAACTGATCAAACACAACATGAAGGTTCGCTATTGTGTTCACAATAACTGAAGGATTTGAATCCTGAACCCATGACAGGTTTGATTTGTCAGAGGGGTGGGGTGTGGTGGGCTTCTGCTGCTCAGGTTTGATCAAATTCACCCTACGTGCACAGATTGTGGTGTGGCAAAAAGACTTGACTCTGACATGGACTCTGCTACTTAGAATGAGTGTAAAACCTTGACCATGAATATGCAGGTCTATGAATAAGAGCGGCTTGACGTCATCTCCCTCCCTCTCAGGGGAATGCGATTTATTGTGCAGTATGGAGCGAGCGAAACACAGCCAGTGTTTGCCGGTGCCCTTTCAGAAGCACAGAAAAGCCTCCACCTCACGGAATTGGCTGGATATTGTTGAAATACGTTGATTTAAATCATAATAATGGCATTGTGTAGCTGTGATACCATAGAGATTAAGTAGATTAGGGCACAGATTGTGTTCAGTATCCTTTGGTGATTCAAAGCCCCTCAGCAGGTGTAAACAGAACTGGTTTGTTTATTCCAGTTACTTTACTTTTTTGCAGCTTGCAATGCAACACCATCTCTATTAGATACATGTGGCTGCATGTAGAGACTAAATTGCACTACTAATTAAGGAGGAAATTATAGACAAAACAGCTTAATTTGTGGTAGTTTTTTTCTGAGCATTTTAAATAAATGTATGTGTGTGACTAAAGGGCCAGAATGAGCAGCAACTCTCACTGTGCTGTACCTCAGTTGCATCTGTTTCAGCTCCTGTTTTTCTGCAAGAGGTGAGAAAGCTCTGTATGCAGTGGGTGTGGCTCAAATCTGTGAGTGTAATAATTGTAAATTGCATTGTGTTATGAACTATTAGAAGGGTTTGCACTGATGCCAATAAATCCTGCACAGTTTCGTTGTTTAACTGTTTGAGATGACAGTTTAACACCTCAGGGCTTGATGAGTGAATTACTTTTTCTTTTGTTCGCTCCTGCAGCAGATTATGCAACTGCAAGAAATTTCAAATATGTCCCAGGACCTTTGGCATTAATCATTCTGTGCTTTCTTACTCCAATCTCAAGCCATCATCCCTGTAATTCTGCTGCACTTCGCGCTCATGTCGAGTATGTCCAGTCTGCCAGAGCCAGTGGGCAGCCTCAGTGGTGTAAAAGCCATAACCCTCGAGCCTGCGGCGTTGAGAAACCCTGACCCTCTTCTGCTGCCCTCTCAGATGGGGCTCCTATCACTGACATTCTTGGTTGCTATGGTGAGATAAGGGACACCATTACTGCATTACAGAGACAACACATCTTTGCCAGATGGTCAAACCACAGAAAAAAAAAGTGTTTGCACTTGTCTGAATGACAAGACGTGTGGTTTTTATTAATTAGGGGCCCCCTACAGCTTAAGAAATTGTGAAAAATGAAGTGTCCTCCCAACTTGGTATTATAATTAGTGGTTAAATGGCTGTTCCTAATATTCATCTCAGGAAGAGACATACTGCCAATTGTGTGGGTTGCATTACTGTTGATTGGGGACTGGATCTGTCACAGTAATCTATGCACCAGTGTGTTTAATTGGCAGCTACAGTAATTAGCTTTCTTTACCAACTATCTGTCTTTTACTTTATCACTTTTGCAGGCTATTTAGAAATAATGCATTCACACATTTTTCAGATTTATATCAAGCTATTCATAGTGGTTGTTCCAGAGTCTTGAAACCCTGTAGCTCTGTAACACTGTGACAC
>JAJHUR010103450.1:0-10142 GCA_027495735.1 Lutjanus campechanus
CAAGTATGTTTGGTTGATTTGGAGAGTGATATGTGGCTTATATAATGGCGGCTTCCCGCCAGAAAAGGCTGTCTGACAGCCAGGGAAAGTGCTGAAAATACTCTGAATAAAGCGTACACTTAACTAATACTGACTTTTTTGTGGCTAAAATACATTTTGCTCATGACCCTGTCCACTTAGATAGTATAATATATAGTGTATTTCTCTTCCTTAATGCTCTTTTGATTGCTTTTTTGTAAATTAGTTAAGTAGACTCCTCTAAACTAGTTTGTAGTGTCATTATCACCCAGCTAAAAGCTCAAATATCAGTGCAATGTTCAAAGTGATCCACTATGATTGTTCTAGGAAGAATTAAGAAGGCTTTTAATGTGATGTAATAGTCTGTGGTGTATATTTGATGAATGACTTTCTTGACTTCTCTCAGTTGAAACTTGCATTTTCCCACAGTTAATACAAACTAAAAAATATATATAAATATGATGGTGTACAGTATATTGCATTTGTGCATACACTGAACACAAGGGGGCAACAGAAGGTAATTTTTTTGGTGGTCCAGTCAGATCATAGGTTGTGGGGAAAACTGTGTTTATGTGTTGGTGCAAATGTGAGTTTCTGCTTATGACAAGACTGAGAGTAAGAGCAAATAATTAGCCATTTCTGGCACAGTAGCAGCTTTTTATGACTGCTCAAATCTGTTATAATTGAACCTAATAGATTACCTCCCTATTCAACTTCAAATCATCATCAGAACAAAATTATGATTGATGTGTAATAGCAAAAGAACATTTTTAAACTGCAGCTGAACTTATGAAAGCCAGTAAATCAGACTAATTAAACTGGAAGTTACATTTGAATATCTTTTCAGTTAAAAAAAAAAAAAAAAATACGGACACTTTTCCACTAAAATGAAAAAGTACAAAAATGCTCCAACGTCTCATAATTTATTCAAAAACATGTTGGTGTTCTTGAGAGACAAAGGCCACATTAATTTTGCTGTGAATTGAATTTAAAAGACAAGGAACCAGGGTTTGATCGTTTTTCTGCTGGCCAGTTGATTTTGACACAGATTGAACCTGATTGAGCTGGAGTCCGAATCTTGTCCCGAGCTGGAACAACATTTCAAACCGAAGCAGTCATTGATCACTTTTGGTGCCTGGCAGTCAAAAAAGAGAATTACTGCCTCATAGTTGTTTGTCTCCACCAACCAGTCAAGTTACAGTTTACATCCATGTTTGTCCAGACTCAAATAATGTCTGTAGTGAAGATTCTGAAGGAATTTCATATGGAACCTACCACTATACTTACTTTTAACTTTTAATGAGGGTATTTTTTGGCTGAATGGAAGATTTCACTATTTATGTCGAAGCCCAGTGAATAATTTCCGGTGAGAAACATGCTGTCTTCACTTAGAACAGCTGAACATTAGCTGAACATTATGATGTCATAGTGACGTTGACCTATGACCTTTAGGACATGAAATATAATCTCCTCATCATTTTATCCTATTAGATATTTGCGTGTAATTTTGTCATTAAATTTTGAGTTATGGCCAAAACCGTTAGTGAGGTCACTGTGACCTTTGACGTTTGACCACCACAATCTAATCAGGTCATATTTGAGTCCAAGTGGCCATTTGTGTCAAGTTTGAAGAAATTTCCTCAAAGCGTTGTTGAGATATCGTGTTCACAAGAATGGGATGACCTGAAACATAATACCTGTGGCCATAAAAACATAAAGGCGTGAAAGTCATTTAAAAAAAAAAGGTTTTTTTTCAAGAATTACGCCTGGCAGGGATAATAAAATCAATGACTATGCTGTTAGAAAGTCCCATTACATGCAGGAACACAGTGTCAGTGTGATATTGTTGTGTTAGCTGAAAGGAATACTTGGGATTATTTGAAGTGGGGTTTTATGAGGTTCTTATCCATAGTCAGTGTATTATCTAAACCACATGCCGGTCGGCAGACCCCCAGGAGAAGCAGAGAGGCTAAGCTAAGCAATGCATTTCTGTGAACAGGGTCAGAAACAAAAGGTCTTTTTTGCCACTTTAAAAAAATCAGTCAGTTTAAGCATATGCAATATTTAGGATATTTTCACCACTTTACTTTGCCATCAGACAGGCTTTTACAACAGGAAATCTGCTTTATATAATTCACATATTATCTCTCTAAACCAACCAAACGCCATAGTCAAAATAAGTACATTTACATTGCAGAACACAGGAGTTGCTGGTCTACTGCTGTTAGTTTGTGTTATTACGTGACTTTGGTGAATTCAAACTATCCTTCTAAAACACAGAAGTTACGCAATAACACAAATAGAAACAAACAGATCTTCCACCAAGTCCTACCTTCTGCAAGGTAAAATGACTGATTTTGCCATGGAGTTTGGTTGGTCTGCAGAGAGTGATATCTGGCTTATATAACAGTGGTTTCTTGTCAGAAAAGGCTGTCTGATGGCAAAGTTAAGTGGTGAATTTTCTAAATATAGTGTACACTTAAAAAAAAAGGTCCACCTAAAAAAAAATCAGTATCAGTTTAATTGGCTAAAATACCTTTTGTTCCTGATTCTGTCCACAGCAGCTCTTTGCTTAGCTTCTGTGCTGGTACTCCCCTCAGCCTCGTCAATGTTGAGAAGCTCTACTGTAGCTGATACACTGGCTAAGGACAAGTACCTCATACATCCACACTTCAAATAACCCAAACTATCACTTACTGGGGTAGACAGTTAATTTTTAATGTGATTGGGCAAAGGTTCTGTAAAACCCTTTATGTATAATGTAATTCAAGTGGTCTGAGAGAAAAGTAGACTTCTGCTCCTCCTTTTTGCTTAGTTTTCAGGGCTTTGGGAAATGTAGCCCGTGACGCGAGACTTTGGCCAATCACAGGTCAGTAAGGTAGTACTTAGAATTGTTGATTCTCATTCCCAAAATATCACCATCTACTGACCTGGGAATGAGACTCAACAATCAAGTATCTTTCTCCAGAATTGCTTACTGCACCTTTGAGGCAGATTTGGATAAACATAATTAGTAGAACTCAGACAATTCAGTTTGTGAAGGGAGAAGGGACTGCTCAAAAAGCCTCATCAAATGCAGTGATGCTTAAATCTCTGCTGCACTTGAATTTTTATCATTAGCTTTTTCAGGTGAAGCCAAAAGTAAATAAAAGAGCTTGAATAAGTGCCAAAAGTAAAATATTTTCAATTAGAAAAACTATTGAGTATTAGTTTAGGAAGTGTCTGTAAATGAGGGATTATTGTTAAATTGGTACAGATGATTTCATCTCAAAGAAAGCACCCAGTTATGTGTGCAGGTGCAGCTGTGAAGGCAGAAGGGCCGGGGGAATATAAGTGTTCTTGCAGAGACTAACACCATTGATGTTGTGCGTTTCAGGTGCAGGAGGCAGTTCATGGTGTGACGATAGAGGAGTGCCAAGCTGCCCTGCAGAACCACAACTGGAATGTCCAGAAAGCTGTGCATTATCTGAAGGTGAGAGTATTTATTGGTACGCTATGAAAAGGCTTAATGAACTACAAACAGTCAGAAAACCTGCCTGTTGTTCATACCATGATTCTCTAGTAATAATAAATGATTTTTAAGGTACTGCATGGAGCCCCGAAACAGACAAAATCAAGTAAAAGGTGATCAGACAAGTAGCAAAATAAATAATAGTTAATTAAATAATTAAAATGAAATGTAAAAAGAAATATAAATTTATTTTTTCCTGCTTATTTTTTCCTAGCTCATTTTATTTTTCAGCACTTTGAGTTTTTTTGTCTTTGTCATTTTGATGGAATATGTGTGTGCACATGTATGTCTAAGGCAGTGATTGGTTCAGGGGGTGTGTGCATGTGTGTGTAAAATCAGTGGAGTCATCAAGAGTAAGTGTGGCTATAAGTAGCTTAAAGGGACAGTTCAGCATAAAAATCAGCCTGTAGTGCTGTTCATCCATCTAGATAGTTTCTGTGTGAGCTGCAGAGTTTTGGGGATATTGGCTGTAGAGATGTCTGCTTTCTCTCTAATATAATGGGACCAGATGGCATTCAATTTGTGGTTCTCCAAATAATACATCTGAAACACTCAACAGCGATGTTTGTATAGGATTTGAAAAGAATGAAAACAGATACTGAATTGGTTCTTGTCCTCCTAGACAGGATAGTAATATGGTGAATGCTGAAAACTTTAGCTTTCCCAACAAAATTACTATCGGCAAGCAACTGAATCTGTTGGTTGTACGCTTACATGTAACCTAAGTGTAAAAAAAAAATCACAAAAAGAGTTTACTTTGTTTCACCATTGTCATATATACATATATATATATATATATATTTATGTATATATTATAAATCTTACATAGCCACAAATAGATATATGAACTCATCACTATGCATCCTGTCAAACAGCTGCATTTGAAAAGGAAAAATAGAATTAAACATTAGTTGCATCTTTCTTTCACTCATTCCCAGAACAAATGCATGTGACGTGCTAACCACATCAAGACACATGGAGGTGGAAACAACCACTTTTGTCCACAAGGGCTGCCAGAACCAATGCAAGATGAAAGTTCCTTTTACTTGTAGTTGTTTTAACTGAAAACACTGTTTCTAAACACCCAGTTAGCTTTAGCAAGCTATCTTGCTAAAGCTAACTTTTAACTTAGCTCTGTCACCTGATTGGAAGTAAAATGAAAAATGATGGAAAGCTTCTGTGGTTGAAGGTTTCTGTTTACACCTCATTTAAATTTACTGATGCACGATAAAAGAACTCAAAAAATCAATGAACTGAGTCTGAGCTGTTTTTTGTTTTTGGGAGGCAGATAAGCAGAAGCAAATAATTATTGGTTACTGGTATCGTCTGAAAAAGAAAATCATATTGTGCATACCTATTTAAATTATTTAACTAATAATATTTTTATTGATATATTCAGTTACATTTTTGGCACAACTAAAAACCTTTCACTGCCTTTGGATTTTCTGTGCCACATGGTATTGAATTTTCATATAAATAAAAATACTTAAACAACATTCCAGACATAAAATAAATTGAGCAAATGAAAATAATAATAGTCTCACAAGTAAGCTGTCACACAAGTATTGTGAGCTGAGTTGCTAAAACAGGACTTTATACAAAGCCAGAGCAACAAACAGTCCATCAAAATAAAGAGCCTACTGTATAAAGTGCTCAGTTATGCTGCAGCGTTGCAATTACTAAAAGAGAAGCCGAGTCCTCAGTGGTAAACTCTGCTGTGCTGCTGAGGGGCCCTCAGAGATCCAGTTCATCGCACCTCAGGACAGGCCTTGAGCCCTTTTCTATAATAACCTTTTCTATACAGGATATAACTGCAAACAAATAGTCATTTAAAGTTGCTGAATGTCATTTTTTTTGATCATAGCATTTAATAAGAGCAACTTTGTTTTAACCTTAAGGGAAAATCAGGTCATTGCAGCTGCAATGAGGCGGCTATAAGAAAAAAAAAAAAACTCTACAGACACTGTGATGTGTCTACAGTAGTGTTCAGCACCCTCTTACCTGCCACTGAGTCAGGGCCACTGTGGCAGGATGGAAGATGTGTTTGGATGGCAGTGGGCACGACAGAACACTCGAGTGCTCCTTAATAGTGGCTGCAAAGAAGATAAAGAAAAATGCAATCCAAAGGTCTCAGATTCAATCTGAGCAAAAGAGGAGAGGTTGAGCCAAAAGACACTGAGCTGGTATTAAGGCTGAAATAATAACACAATATGCTTACTGCTGCTGCAATCACACTTAGGAGTGAAGGAGTGAAAAAGATGAATTCTGCGGTCTTCTCCTATACAGTAGCCGACCCTGTGACCCCGCTATAATGCCTCCTCCTCCCTGACTCCTGGCTTCTTCTTTGTGTCTCTCTGCAGGTGGAGCAGCTGTTCTGTTTGGGTCTGAGGAGCAGGTCAGAGTGTCTAAAGCTGCTGGAGATGTGTGACTGGAACCTGGAGGTGGCCAGCACTCAGATGTTAGATAACTATGGATCCACAACAAGACAGAGGTGTTGTGTTTTATAGCTTTGTTTCCTTAACTATTGGTCTTGACTTCCACTATAGAATCTATAAATCTTAAGGCAGATGCTATGAGCACCCAGGCTCAGTAGCCAAACAGCCAGTAAAAAAGGCACACTGACACCCACCATAAATTTAGCGAACTTAACGGTGCTCATAGTGACCATAATGCCCTGGGCTAAGAAAATTGATATTTTAGGGGGAAATGGCCTGAAGGTAGAATAATGGGTTGTTATTTCGGATCTATTTATAGAATAATGCATGGACATTGTGCAGGGCAGGTCTGTAATGCATGTAAAAAATAATGTACAGAGCAAGCAAATTTTGCCATAATGACTTGCTTGCTGTACATTATCCTGCTTATTAAACAGCTGCTTACTAAAAAAAAATCAATCATTTCACACAAACTATTGATTTAAAGCTACAACAAGACATTTTTTATTGGTTAGAAAGCAGTCTCAATTTATTACCGATATCTCTATATGACCTACATAAGCAAATGAGACCATCCACGAGAAGGTCAGCTATTTCTATATAGTTACTGTGAATGGCTGCCACTGGGTCAGATTCTCCTAGAACTCATATAAAACAAGCCTGAGTTTACATTTCTCCAGGCAGGGTTACAATAAGTAGGCTGTTAGTCAGTTAAAAAGAAGAAGGAGCAGGAAGAGATTTTTATTTAGATCATTTTAATTTTCATGTCATATTTTGTGGTTATTACAGTGGAAACACTACTGGTATTGTCTTAAGGGGCCTCCAAAATCAACATATGAAAGTTCCTTGTAGGAGCTTTACAAATGATTTCACTGATTTAAAAATTATTTTATTTTTTCTGTCAAGTCCTCCAGAAGTGTGTCCATAGGAACGGTCTGTTATTCATAGCAGCGGCCATCTATTCAGCAATAAAAGACTGTATAAGACCAATGAGAATCAAATATTCACAAAAGCTGTCTAATACGGAAGGGATCATTGTCCCATGTCAACCACTCAGGGTGCTCTCTGGATTGTGTTGAATCACCCTGAAGGGATTTATTTCACTTTATTTTGCAATAATAACCCTCTCACTGTACATGATCCCTCCTAATACTCAACTCTTTACTCTAAAAATCAATAAATTGACACATAATGTTCATTTGAAAATGATTTTATTTAATTAAAAAGGACTTTATCGCCCCTCCTGAGTCTATGATCAGAACTGCGTCCATGGCAGCAATCTGTTCATGTTCATGGCAACAGCCTGGCATCCAAAAATATTATTATAACTGACCAATTCCACCAAATTTCACCAAAGTCATGCAATAAAATATATTAACATTTGGCCTAATAAATATGATGACAGATTAATATTTTCACCTGATGCGTATGAAATTAAAATGAAATAGATACGATTTCATTGTTGATGTATTTTATACACTCTGTGGGTCTCAAGTTTACACAACAGCACACTGTGTCCAGGGTTAATGTCTTTCTCTTTTTTGTTTCTGACAGATCAAGTATCAAATATCAAACCAGTATCGTTTGAGTCTCAGTTATCATTTTGGTATTGAGTATCATGATACTAAACTTGGTAACAAAGTCAAAGTTTTGCTATTGTGACAACACTAGTGCAAATAGACACTCAGAAATGGACTCTCATAACATCCATCCATCCATCCATCCATCCTATTTAGCAATTCAATGTTGTCTCTTCTTGTATAGTAGCACCCAGAGCCTCTAGTTGACATGTAAACTTTGTCTGGATATTTAATCTTGCATCTGTGTCATTCTGTCGACCGTTGTGACAGTAATGCTCATTAGGCGCATATTTGGACGTTTCCGGAAATTGAATTCAGTCACTTATGACCTCACTCCACATGCTGACATGAGGTCAATTTGGTCACATCTGTTTTTGGAAAAACATACCATTAAAATCTGCTTCCTAGCTGGGCATAACTGCTGGAGATTTTGTCTCCAAATATAAATTAATGGAAAAGTTAACAGCAGACGTATGCAGGCGGGAGGGAGACAGGCAGCGGTATGATGCAATGAGAATGCTGGTGTGCTCAATTAATGAGCTTAAGAATCATATTTGCTGCTAGACTGAGAAACTTTCCTGCTGTGTTGATCTTTTCTATACAGAAATATAAATATATTATAAACATGTTTCTTTAAGCTTGAACAATTTCATGTGTATCTCTCTTCAAAAGCCCAAAAAGTGGGAGTATATCTGCAATACAATGTAAATATTCACGTTAATTTAGGAGGATTTAGCATTTCATCCCATGATTTTCTCAATCTAATCTAGAGCCTCTTTCTATTTGCAGACGGTGACAGAAATCTCAAGCTGCTGAGCTCTGATTGGGACTTCATCCTCAGTAAAACATCATCAGAGGAGGTGAATCTGCTCCTGACCCTTTCCTGTTTACGCTTCAGACACGCCTCTGATCAGATGATGGTAATTTGACTATGGAAGAGTCGAGCACATTTTCACTGAACTAGCACAAAATCCCAAACTTTATTATGGCTCCATTCATACAAGGAATGCACCCTGTGGGCAGAAAAGAAGACTTTTGGTCGTATTCTGTCTTTGGTCTGAAAGATAAGTGATTGTTGCACTGATAAAGAAATTGTAGACAGACATCTGCCATCTTTTGAAAGACAAAACTGACACTGTACTTCAATTTCATTTGGTCAGCCAGAAATGTGTCATTCTAACAGATCCTGGGTGCTACAATACTCAGTCAGACCACTTACTGGTATCCTCACTGCCGCAGCTACACTGTTGACCAACTGCAGAGACACTTTAGTCTTTTCCTTTGTTAACAGCATTTAAAAAAAACAAAAAAAAAAAACAGTTTGAAAGTGAATCTGAAGAGGCCAGAATAAGTTATTTAGCACATTATACACTTCCTAAAAAAGGTACTTTGCAACAAAGTCATTGTATTTTGTCAAAATAAGCCAAGAACTAGTCCAGTGTGACTGAACACTGGTCTTAATTGAACCTAAATACTGTGCAGTGTTTGTGTGACTAGTTCAGAGGTCAGCCTCCTGTACTGGCGACTGCAGCTCCACTTAAAAGCAATTGTTTTGAAGACCAGTTTAATAAAAATCACAATGTACCTCTAACACATAAAAGCACAACAAAATACAAAGCTAATATTTAATTGGCTGTCCAGGCTGTATTGTAGAAGAAATTAAGAGGGGTGGGGATATGATCATGCTGCTGAAAGCCTGCGGAGTCGAGGAAAAATGTCCAGAAAAAATACTGTTGCAAAAGATTTCTCTGCAATTAAGAACTGCTCAGATCCTCGGTAATGTGTGTAAAACATTTTATAGTTTATAGCTGACGCAGTGCTGCACGCTCTGTACCAGGAGTCAAAGGCAAACCTGGTTCAGTGTTGACTTGAATCTACACTCTTAGAAATAAGGGTTCTAAAAGGGTGAAGGTCTACCCAGAACCATTTATTTCTAAAGAACCCCTTTTCAGAAGCAAGGGGTTGTCAAGGATCTTTGCTAAGACTAGGGGTTCCATTAAGAACGCTTTTCATTCAAAGCACCCCTTTTGGAAGAAAGAGTTCTTTGAGGGTTGTTGTCAAGGTATCTGTGTATCATAAAAGAAAAGGGTTTTTAGCAGAAACTCTTGGGTTGGTTCTAGATAAATCCTTGGCATATATAAAGGTTCTCTGTAGAACTCCCTTTGAGGGCCCTTTTCTGCCAAATTACCTCTGGTTCTTGAACCGTCTTCATTCAAGATCCTTGGAACCTTGGTCCTGTCTAGTGAACCTGCCCACGTTCCCACCAGTTTTGAGTGGAACCATTCTAATTAAAGATGTCATCATCAGAGGGCGGTGCTCAAGGCACAGTGACCTGTAGAATATCACACGCCCACTTTGGTTCCCAAAAGCTATTTATTGGTTCCAGCTGGCAACCAACTTGTCAGGTTCCAAACCTGTTCATGTTTTGGTGGAAATGCTGTGGACGGTTCAATTTTCAGTGCTTGAACCTGAATGGGGTCGGTCCCATGTTGGTGGAAAAGCCCTGTGAGTGGGTTCTAGATAAATCCCTTAGAAGGTGATAAGGCTCTGAATAGAACCCCAGAGAGTTTTCAGTGAAACTATTACACCATGGAAGGG
>JAJHUR010103451.1:964-15520 GCA_027495735.1 Lutjanus campechanus
GCTAGATTGTTTTCATTTTTGTGGTCAAGACTCCCAGTGTTTCCTTTGTGTTTCCCTGTGGGTTTTTTGGACTGTCTGTTTGGACTTCATTCACTCTGGACTTGTTTTACCTTTTTGCAAAGTTTTTGTGTTTTTGTTTTTTTTTGAATTCTTACTAAACTTGTGATCTTCACCTCAGATTGTTGCATGTCTGCATTTGGGTCTGTTCTCTTGTTACCCTGCAACACTACGTGACAATATCAACTTTTTTTTGACTAGAAAAGTTCATTTGTTTTGAATCATTACAAATTACTAGAGCCTGGCCAAAATATCAATATTATATCTGTCTGTTTCTCTGTCATTATCGGTATTGACATATATGTTGTCCAACAAGTGCCTTTATGAAAACTTAAAAAACAAACAAACAACAAAAAAAGATCGCAATACAATGTAAATTGTTATGCATACTTAATGCATTTTTTTGTCTTTTATAATTATTAAAAATGCAGATGAAAGTTTACTGATATCATTTTGAACAATAAAGTTTATTGTTAACCTACAAAAAATATCCTGCCTCCATCATATATCTTTGTCATGTGTCAGGTGTTGACAGCTTTTGTGGCCTCATTGCAAACAAAATGTGTTCATCTACACTATATTGCCAAAAGTATCAGGACATCTGCATTTACATGCACATGAACTTTAATGATATCCCATTCTTAATCCGTAGGGTTTAATATGGAGTTGGCCCATCCTTTGCAGCTATGACAGCTTCAACTCTTCTGGGTAGGCTTTCCACAAGGTTTAGGAGCGTGTTTATGGGAATTTTTGACCATTCTTCCAAAAGCGCATTTGCGAGGTCACGCACTGATGTAGGACGAGAAGGCCTGGCTCACAGTCTCTGCTCTAATTCATCCCAAAGGTGTTCTATTGGGTTGAGGTCAGGACTCTGTGCAGGCCAGTCAAGTTCCTCCACACCAAACTCACTCATCCATGTCTTTATGGACCTTGCTTTGTGCACTAGTGCGCAGTCATGTTGGAATAGGAAGGGGCCATCCCCAAACTGTTCCCACAAAGTTGGGAGCATGAACCCCTGAAAAACAACCCCACACATTAATCCCCCCTCCACCAAACTTTAAACTTGGCACAATGCAGTCAAGCAAGTACTGTTCTCCTGGCAACTGCCAAGTGGCGGCGTGCTTTACACCACTGCAGCCGACGTAAGGCTTGGATGCAGCTGCTCGTCCATGGAAACCCAAACCACGAAGCTCTCTACGCACTGTTCTTGAGCTAATTTGAAGGCCACACGAAGTTTGGAGGTCTGTAGCTATTGACTCTACAGAAAGTTGGCGACTGCGCACTGTACGCCTCAGCATGCGCTGACCCCGCTCTGTGATTTTACGTTCGTGGCTGAGTTGCTGTTGTTCCCAATCGCTTCCACTTTGTTATAATACCACTAACAGTTGACCGTGGAATATTTAGTAGTGAGGAAATTTCACGAATGGACTTATTGCACAGGTGGCAACCTATCACGGTACCATGCTTGAATTCTGTGAGCTACTGAGAGCGACCCATTCTTTCACAAATGTTTGTAGAAGCAGTCTGCATGCATAGGTGCTTGATTTTATACACCTGTGGCATTGGAAGTGATTGGAACACCTGAATTGAATTATTTGAAGGGGTGTCCTTTGTCAATATAGTGTATGTGCATGCATGTGAACAAGTGACAGTGCTTGCTGTTGTATGCACTGTATTATTTTGAATCTTTACACAGCAGATACTGTATGTGTCTAAGACAAATGTCCTTTGGGACAATAAAGTCTATCTTATCTTTACACACACACACACACACATTCCTAAATTATATTACCCACAGTGCTACACTGACCAAGTGTGAACTCATGAAAAATAGAATAGAACAACAACTCTTCAGGTCTTAAACCATAATATTACTGCAAATGTGCTTGTGTTTTGAACATTTTTACAGAAATTGCTAAGAGAGGACTTGCATCCTTGAGCAATCTGTCGAGGAGGGGACCTCCACACACACACGTGCACAAACACACATTTTGAACACACACAATTTTTCTGAAGCACACTGAAAGAATAAAAGTACCATCGAAAATTAACTAATCTAAAGAAATTTGCCCAAACTAACAGTCAGAAAATGGATGTTTCCTGCCTCCCGCCGCCGTTCAGAATGTGTAATGAAAGCAAGTAAATCTGATAAGCTGTGAAAATGTTTTGTGGGCCACGTCTGTCGTCTGACTCAAGACACTCCTGTCACTCCGAAACTCAATGGGAGGAGAGAATTAACGCAGGGAGAGGGAGAGGGAGAGGCAGGCCGAGAAGCATCAGCTTGTCATGTCTGGCGGATTAAGCTGTCTAGATCAGCTTGCCATGTCTGACAGCTCCCGCTCATTATTCATAGCTCCGCTTGGCAGATGTCTTTATGCAGCCCGACCAAAAGACAACACACATGCACACACTCGCGCGCACAAACAATATGGAAGCAGCTAGCGCACAGAGAGCAACACGCATCGGCTGCATCGACAATGATGACTCTTAATGCCTGAAGTGGCCTGCCGCCGGGTGCCCTACTCTAGAGATGACAGTTAAAGGAAGGGTTCAGCCTATCTGATTAACTCTGAGAGTCACGTTAATCCATCTGAGAGATTTTAAAGGTAGAGCAAACACACACTGACACCAGTGACACACAGTATATTCAGATACAGTAGGTTCAACTTCTCGCTCAGGCTGAATCCGTCTTTTAAACATTTTAACTTCCAGCTCAGTCAGTTCTGTTCATTAACTTGTACAAACAGACAATCAGTCTCGCCCACGTTGCGCACAAAGTGTCCAGGTGTGTGGAGGTGTGAAAGTGGGCAGACTTTGAACTGTTTTCACACAACTGCTTGTGTCACCTTTCATGTGGAAAAATTGAGTGCAGCACCATGAACGCCTCTGAGGAGAAACTACAGAGACAAAAACAAGAATTCTTAAGAATAGAACACGGAGGCAGTGGGATGTAGGTAGGTAGAGTCTATGACGCCTCGCCTCAGGATGCCTTAAGATGTGGTTGGAGCAGACGTCTTACGAACTAGTTCATTTAAAAATCACGTAAATAAAAAATAAAGGTGTGTTCTGAGTTTGTCACAACACAGAAACATGTGTTATTAACCACCCAGAAAAATGTGAATGATTATAAAAATGCCAAGTATATGAAATTAGGTCTCAAAGCCATGAAAAAATGAACAGTTTTCTCTGCTCTGTAACACTAGGGGCGTGTCTGCTCCGCTGTCTCAGTGTCAAACACCACTACAACCTGGAAATGACCTGAAGCATGGATGCTCCATCTAGCAGCTTTATTGGACATGTCCAGACATGTTTGAGTCACCAGAGCCAGAGGACAGTGACAGGATGTTTTTTTTTTCTTCTGTGTCAGGTTGTTGGAACTGAAGCGAGCTGACGTGAACTGCTGGGCTGATTTGGACTGAGAGAGTTGCTGAGGGTACGTTCATGGAGAATATTTCTTCACTGAACAAGAGCAAGGAACGACACTGAAGGCTTTTCTCCATGGACAAGATGTTTTCGCTCTTCTACCAACCAGCTTCAGCAAGAGTTTTAACCTGACTGGTTGAAGTTAGCCCATGTTAGACATGACAGATGGTTCATCCAATCACCTGCCAAGTGTTTTTTGAAAGTGCCTGCCCTTTTCTAAACAGTTTCTAAGGATGACACCTCAGATGGTTCTGTGAAACAAACCATCTGGCTTGTCAGGCTGGTACATTTAGTCTGTGGTGGTGGACACTGAAGGAGATATCTAAAAAACACAGCAGCCATGTAGTGAAAAGTTGAAACTGAGTCAAATTTTGGAGAAATGGAACCTAATGTTACACTGTGGTGGACAGCAATCAGACCGCTCCAAAGTCAGCCTGAAATATCACCAAAACTAGGCATTATCCAGACGGACTTCATGGACCGAACCATGATACTCTCCCGGTTGCATCTTTGCTTGGTTTCATGTACCCAGCATTGACGTCTAGGTCTGACTTGCAGTTCATGCTGGCATATAGAGACACCAAGAAACTTCCTTTGGTTTGTTTGAAAGTAGTCCATTTGAAGCACAGTAAGGCCTGAATGCTCTTTTACTTTATATCTTCATTGTCTTTTCTCTTTCCGATATCTGAAGGCAGATGTTACTCAACAGCACAGTATATGGTACAATGCTGAAACTTTAAGATATTAAGAGAAGTATTGGCAATAAATATCAGGTTTTGGCTGCTCATAATATCTGCTGATCAGCTACCAAAGAACTGACACAAACCCAACTTTGAACAGACTGAATACATCCTGAATATGAGACTGTCCTCCCAAATTTTCAAATGCTTATATTACCAATACTTATGTGCAACACACAAGCAAACTGTACTGACTTCATGACTTAGGACGCTGGTCTGACAGGAGCAAAGGCAGAAGAAGTGTGACATTATAGTGCCTCAGGTTGGGTTGGTTGGGTGGTTATACAAAGTACATGACTTAGACAAAGAACATCACTGTTCCTTCAATGTTTGCTAAGAGGCAACCTTTGTTCCTTTTTTCTTTCTTGGTTTCTAACTTGATCTGAGTAGTTTTGGGATCAATAAGATAAACAAAACATAGACTGTGTTTGCTTAACTGAGCACTATCTTGGGGCAGACTTCATGGTCCAAATGATGATACTCTCCCAGCTGTGTCCTTGCTTGGTTTCATGTCCCTAGCTTTGACGTCTACATCCTGGCTTGCAGTTTGTGCTGCAAATTAGCGACACCGAGAAACTTCCTTCGCTCATCCAGTTAAAGCATAGTAAGGCCTGAATGCTCCTTTACTTTACATGTTCATTGTCGTTTTTCTTCCAGATGTCTGTCGGCAGAAACCTGACACGTCAGATGGTTTGTTACCCAGAACCATCAGGAAGTCGTCCTTAGAAACTGTTTGGCAAAGGGCAGGCATGGTCAAAAAACACTTGATGTGTTGTTTGGATAAACCATCTGCCTATCCCGTCGAACACAGGTTAACTTCAACCAATCAGATCACTCTTGCCGAAGCCGGTCAGGAGAATAGCAAAAGCAACTATTTCCATTCTGATATAACTGATGCTATCGCAGTGTCTATGGTAACCTCTTCAAGAGCCACCTTTTAGTCCCTCCTAGGATGCTGATTAGCTGCACCTTTTGGCGCAGACACAAACGGATACCTTGTAAGATGGATGGCAAAATTGATTCTTGCGTGATCTTGTGATCTCCTGAATCTACCTGCCTCGCTAGGTAATGTAGGCAGATGTCACTCAACAGTATTTGGTAAATTGCTGAAATTGAAGTATTGGCTATGAATATCAGGTTTTGGCTGCTCATAATATCTACCAATCAGCAACCAAAGCACTGACACAAACCCCTCTTTCAGAAGTAGTGTGACGTTACAGTGCCTCAATTGGGGTTGGTTGGGTGGGTGTACAAAGCATATGACTTTGACACAGAACATCACTGTTTCTTTGCTGTTTGCTAATAGGCAACCTTTGTTCCTTTTTTGTTTCTTGGTTTAACCTGATCTAAGTAGTTTTGGGATCAAAGCGACAAAACAAAACAGACTGTATTTGCTTGTAATACTGAGAAAATTAAAATGAACCCTTTGAAAAACTACTCACCAGCTTTTTTCATAAGCTGCAGGAATCAACAGTTTGATACAACCATGGATCAAATGGCGATGTGAAGTCTGAAATGTGTTGTTCCTCGTAACAAACCCACATTATCACCAACTCTGCAGTTGCCCTCAGCCTTACAGAGTGCTTTTGCATCTTTCTGGTAATTGTTTTGGTTTAGTCTCTCATCAGCCTGGTCTCTAGCAACAGGCAGTGGTTATTCTTTGTAACAGCTTTGATAAACCCACTGTACATTGCCTGTATTTGTCCAGTGCCAAACAGCAGACAGACAAATGTTTCTGCCATCAAAGAGACAGACTGGTACATTTTGATGCTAGAAAACCACCTATTACTGTCTCCTAGTTGCCTATTCAACCGTAAAGGTTTTTTAGCTGTGGCCACAATGTTCTAACTCGTCAGACAACAAGTACTTCACACATCCACATACTGGTAAAAATACTGATTAATGAATGCCTCCTTAACTGCAGCAGCACATGTTGTCTATATGCTGAAATATCCCTGCAGTCTGGTTCATAATGGACAAACAAAAACAGCTTTAATGACTAACAGATCTGAACATAAGACTGCAATATACAGTATGCAAACAACATGAATTATGCTGTTGCTCAACATTATCCACAGGCTAACCACGGCTCTACAGCATCATTAAAGTACTGGGGAATAGAAAGAATGTCACCCTCTCCATGAGGTGGTGACATCATCGACTTATTTCAAGATTTTCCTTCAGGATTAATGAAGTTCTATCTTATCTTATCTCATCTTACTGCTCCGCAGGGAGGCATATTGGATTTACACACAGAACACAGTGGAGCATTGGCCTAAATGAGAACCGAACCTGCCACGTTTCCTCTAATTTGTCAAATGTGATGAATGCTTGAAAATTTTTGTGCAATCTCTCTTTGTACCTTTAAAAGAGCCCTTTGGCATAAATAACAAACTGAATTTTCACGTTTGTGCTTGGTTTATGTTCTTGTGTTGGTGTTAGAGGTGTGGCACTTGGACACTATGGCTATGGCAAGTTGCATCCATGGATTCAATATCCAATAGATGGATACTGTATGTCATGCGTCATGCGTGCATGAAAAGAGTCAAATATTTGTTTGACAGAGGTGGGGACACATGACTTAACTTGAGTCAGATTCGAATCATAACTTTGCAGGCTTAAGGCTTGCTTGACCAATGTTGGTAAAAGACTTGTCTTGACTTTGACTTGGCAGTCAGGACTTGAGACTTGACATAGACTTAGGACAAATAACTTGAAAGGACTTGATTTTTAAAAAATTAAATATCTGCATTTTTCGAGATTTCAAGATATTGAGAGAGAGTGAGTTTTTGAAATATAATTGAGCGATTTCTGGCGCACCACATGCGCAAACCCAGCAGCCTACAAGAATGCAGCAGACCAGCAGAGCAGATACTTTTCTATTATGGGAACAGAAGCCCACTTTCAGGTAAAACTTAAACAATCAGTATGCACTGGTCATATTTTGAGCAATATAAATGCAACAAGGAGAAATTAGGGTTACCAACCTGACTGCTTGAGTGTATTATTTTTGTGGTATTAATAATTATTGAGGCAAAAGGGCATCATTTATGTTAATCAACATTGGAATGAAGATAATACAAACTGAGTAGGAACTTAAATTTTGCTACAGCTGCAAGGATGACATGCTAAATTTATTTTCTGTGATCTGTCCCTGTCTGTCCAAACAGCCTCAAAGAAGTGAGATTTTACAGTTTTTCATATTATAAACTAACAAAATTCATCAAAACAAGTTATTTTGTGTTTTCAAAGTCAGGATGTTAAGCTGAGACAGATTCATTCAGTTTGTGTTCTGAGGCTGCTGCCCTGCTGTGACCTGAAATGGAGTGTGGTTTGTAAGCCTGCACCGATGCTGACTTGCTGTTGGAGGGGTTTATAACCCACTCGCCCTTCAGGCTGACTGGTTTGGAATGGACCCTCCACACAAATGGAGTGAGAGTAGTTATGGGCCAGACTGGAATTGGGCCTATGTCTTTGTCCGCTTAGACTCTGATTAAGACACAGTAGTGTTGAAACCTTAGTCTTTTTCCACTATTATCCCTTTTGTTCTCTGGGAGCAGACAGACAAAGTTAGCAACTATCTGGTGAACATTTTAATGTTGCTGATGTGTCTGTTGGGTTGTGCTGAGGATGGCCTGCAGCCAGTCTGTGGGATTAACTAAACTCAATGGATTTACCTCCAATTAGGTAGCCAGGCTGTGGCCATGTCTGAGGCCAGCTAATCCTGACCATTAGCAAAGCTAATTAAGAATTACACAGACACTGTACTCTCAACTGCTACACAATGTCTGTTTCTTAAAAAAACTAGAGTTGGCTGTTAGTGTGCATCCCTGTGCCAACCACACTCCATCACATATCAGTGATACGGCACAGACTGCACAAGTAAGCCTAAAGACATTTTAAATCTGCATCATTTTGTGCGATAATTTAAGTGTGCACTTTGTAGGCATTGCATTCTTTTTAATTAGCCATAATCAAAGTCTTCGAACGGTACAGTGAGTTAGCTCCCGTACTGGCAGCTCCAAATAGCAACCAAGAGCTACAGTTTGAAAAAAGTGTTTGAACTTCAATATCCCTAAATCCTGTAAGGTGATGAGGTAAACTGCACACATCCCGGCCAGTCTTTGATGCTTTATACCAAAGGATAGAAAACGGATGAGAGAAGCAAAAGATCTAACGTTGGCAAATCCAGCTTTTTCTGGACACAGTGTTTGCTTAGTGCTGTCGAACAGACAGTTTGTATTTCACTCAACTTGTGATTCATCACTTCCAGTGTGCTGAGAAGTGCATGTGCCTGACACCAGAATTTAATCTGGGCAAACAGATTGAATGTCGGTTAGTGAGGATGGGACACCCACTTGCTGGTTTAGACTGATGACAACACAGAGATGTTACCGTCGAGGTTTCAACTGGTAAAAGACACAGAGAGACTTGTGGATCCCGGATGTGTTCGCCCAACGCAGAGTGCCGTCTTACCTCGTGGATGAAGTCACCTATGTCTCCTGGGTGGGGGGCAGCAGAGCGGAGGGGGTACTGGTGGTCATGATGGAGTGGCCTCTCGTCCAGACGTCTGATCCCCACCTTGACACACTCTGACTCCAGGGCATCGGGCTGTTGCAGCTGACTCAGGTCGTAGTCCTGAATACACACACAAGAGCACACACAGGGTTCGATGTTAATGATTTTTTTTACTTGCCTGGTCGACCAACTAAATCAGAAATCTACTTGCCCTGATACAAACTGTTTCATTTATTGGCGGTTAGCAAATATTGCCTTCGACAACCATGTTGGTGTGGTACTGCATATGCAGAACAATCTGGTTCTTCTATTGGAGACTGTTCAAGCTGTGGTAATCAGTTTCGCAATTAAGTACTGGCACTGCCCTGGAGGACGGGTTTTCGGTATTTTCCAATACAATTTTTCCTTCCAATTCTGAGTACTGATCTACCAGTGCATTATTATTTTTAACTGCTGTATACCACCAACCCTGTGTGGATGTGATGATTCCTATCACTATCACTGGTCTGACTCATATTAAACCTTTTGTAAAACATGAACAAATACATAGAGAAAATGGAAGCCACAGAAAGTGACTTTGCCATCCTGGGGAAAAAAAAGGCATACAAGACACTGCTGGAAAGTAGCAGGGTCCTGTTTTGAATTACATGGTACTGGATGTGTGCATAGACTTGTGTACTTGCAGATTACCACAAGGAGTCATCTGCTAATCAGAAAAGTGGCGGGTCTGCGTGTCAAAATACCCTTGTAGTATTGTAGGTATTTTCCAGTCCCTATTGGAACAACCCTGGTTATCAGCAGCCTTCTTAGCTGCTGTATAAACAAGACGCTGCCAGCTCTTGTTATGGCACTCAAGCAACTTTTTTACTTGATGTTCCTTTGAAAAATGTCTCAATTTTATCCACCTTGCTCTCAAACTTGCTGCAAATACATAGCTGGAGTTTCGCCCACATCCTCTAACACCCAACTAAACTCCATTTTCTCGCAAGTGCCCAATCAGTGCTGCTCATATACAACTTTCAACAGAGATGAGAAGGAAGCGAGACGGCTCACTCGTTAGCTCGTTCCACAGTCAGCTCCGGAAAAAACAATGTGTTTAATTCATTTTTACCACATGCCCCATGGGACAAGTGAGTTACTAGATTTCCGAGCCCAACGTGGCATTTAACCTGCCCTGGCAATCAGGAAGTCCTTACTACTGAGCCATGACACATGCACATGTTACTATTACAGTGTTTCAAGTCAATTTTGTTCATATAGACCAATATTAAAAATCACAAATCTGCCTCAAGAAGCCTTTCAGTCTGTACAGCTACCCTCAGACATTTATTCTAAGGACATTCCATTGACTACAAATCCGCAACAATTTACCACATAACCACATCAGGATTCCCAGATCTCAGAATCCATGATGTTTTCTGGACTGAACAGTCCAGGTTGCATGCACTAAACTTTTCATTTCCTTTCTTCCTTAGCTTCCTTCCCGTCTGAGTTGTTTGTTGCTCTGGTTTCCAGTGCAGCTGCACCGACAAGCATCATGATTGTGGGCAAAAAAAAAGAGTCTACAGCTCTGTGAGGCCGCAGTTCTGTGCAATGTGTTAAATGTCGATGCAAACATGCTCACATTTATAATGTTAGCATGCTGATGTTTGGAACATATTTACCATGTTCACCATCTCAGTTTGTTAGCTTTAGATAATTAGCAGTAAACAAATGCCACCCTGTCTCATTTAGCCTACAGTCAGCTGTCAGAATGAATCTAGTCAACTTTTTCGTGATGACTGCTCAAATTTTTATAGCTTGTCTTTTGTCTAAATATTGGGGGAGTTGGACACTTATTTATCCTGCGATGTTTCCTACACATAATGTAGCCAACATCATTCCTCATATTTATATTATGAATAGGGAATGTGTGAGGCACTGAACGATGCAAATCACCAGTTGAAGTTGACGCATGCAATAACATGAATGAGACTTGCTCTGAATACTGGGAGATTTATTGGCTAAATGTTCAGGTTTTTAAACTAGATTGCTCCTCCATGTCGTACAGACAGATGCTATGGTGGTTTCAAGTGGGCAAAATTAGCAAATGCAAATACCTAAAACCTCTTCTCATACAGAAGACATTTAAGACAATTTAAGACTTTTTAAGGACAAGTCAGATGGTTTGTTACACATAACCATCTGGGAAGTCGTTCTTCGAAACTGGAAATGGGCAGACACTTTCAAAAAAGACTTGGCAGGTGACTGGGTGAACATCTAACACGTCAACCAATCAGATCAACCAGTCAAGCCAGTTAGTAAATCAAACTCTTGCCAAAGCCAGTCTGGAGAAAAGCAAGCACAAGTTTTCCATGGAGAAAAGCCGTCGGTGTCGTTCTTCGCTCTTCTTTCAGTGAAGAAATACTCTCCAGTTCTGATACAACTGATGCTATCGCAATATTTGTGCTAACCTCTTCAGGAGCCACCATTTTTGTTTGAGACAAGCCGCTTCTTGTTGTCATCACACCTGAAACCACACCTGAAGCTGCCAGCTGTCCCTCCAAGGACGCTGCAACAGATAACCTGGCCTCATGTGAAAGATTCTCGTGATCTCACGAATCCAGCTGCCTCCCAATGTAAATAAAACTGCACCTGAGTATGTATGGAGGTGGTGACCTCAGGATTATCCTAAAACTTAAGTTATACTTGTAACACCTCTACATAAAAAGAGACATAATCCATCCTTGGCAGAATGTCTGGGCTGCTTTAAATTCACACTCAAAGCAAAATGAGAAAAATGAATTCTTGGAATGAACTTCATTTCCAAACACTAACAAACGTACCAATACATGTATAGTGGTACACTGCATGCCTCTGGGTTTAAAAACAGTACTGGTGATCATAAGGAACTTCACTGATTCATGAAAGTTGCAGTCTTCATCACGACCGACTTGGACGAGCTACAAACACACGCTTGAAATAAATCGAAACTTTTATGTTCCAGCCTGATGAAGAGAGAATTTCAATACCTCAAACGGGCACCATGGGCTCTGATGCAACGTCTACCATTTCTCCTACATCATCCGTCCTAAGGGAGGAGTAAACCCGACTATCTAATTAGCATCCACTTAGATAAACACAGTCTCTCTTTCACCTTCTCTTACAAGACATCAGCGCAGTCAGCGGGCAGGGGGGAAGTTTGTGTCATAGCCTGTGATCTGTCCATGTTGAAATGGTATTGTCTGAGTCACTGCAGCAACCATCCAGAAACCATTTCTTGCTCTCTGGTCTCCAGGGGAATCGACTAAAGCAGTCTTTTCAGGACAATAACAGCATGCTGTGGACTGACCTTGGGCTTTGTTCACGATAATGGCCGAGCAACAGAATACTTTTCACTGAAGAGCAGCTGAGAGCCCTGCAATAACCTGGCGGGGAGAAAGGAAACGCTGTGTGCTTCTTCTTGTATTTCTACACTTACAAGGGCCAGCTAGACTGATGTCCTCTCAGTAAGGACATTTTCACTTTTTTAAAGACTCTTTTTAAAGAGCTGTATAAGTATTATGCATGTTCTGGCTCATTTCCCGCATATTATATATAATTTCTCCATTATTTCTGACCATGTTTCAGAACACATTGTAGAGTTTTGAATTTTTTACGAGTATTTTCTTCCAGAAGGACGTTACTTTTTTATATTTTCCCATGATTTCATAGTTCATTGTTCATGACCACACAGTTGTTAATGCAGAGTAATCTATAACAATAAAAACAGTTATAGTGTTCACTGTGATGGATGACCTAACTCGAGTTTCTGCAAGTTAAGTTTTATATTTTATGGCAGTGAATAGACAATAATGACTGTGTGGAAAGTAGGAATATATATGTATATATATATATATATATATACATACATACATACATACATACATATATATATATATGTGAACATTTAAAACTCAAGTCAAGTAAGTTTTATTTATATAGCGTCAAATAACAGACAAGATGTGCCTGATTTATGCGGTGCATAAAAAGGCAGTCCTTGAATTCTGTTTTATGTGGATGTTAAAAGACATATCCTCATCAAAGATAACTCTGAGGTTCTTTATGGTAGAGCGGGAGGCCAGGGCAATGCCATCTACAGTAACTACATCTTTAGATTATGTGTTTGGGGCCAAGTTCAATAGACTCACAAGTCACTCTCTAAACACTTTGCTCAATAAAGACTGGGGACAATCTCCCAGCTTTCATTGATAGAAATGGGTGAGTTTGAAAAAAACAAAACAAAACTACATTACCAAAGCAATCCAATGTCTTTAAGATGGTCCGGTACCTTGTGGGTGGTGACATTGTGGGTGGTGACATTGTGTGCATACTACTGAGCATGCGAGGCGTGTCCTTGTCCCACTGTTTCTATGTAAGGGGCATAAGCTTCTTAGCCACCATTCTCACTGCCGTTCAAGCAACTACCTTGCAGTCAGATCTTTGAATGTCTGGTATTGTGAGACTACAAGCACAATAACTTCAGCTTTGAGTTTGACCTGCGAGATCTCGCAAATTTAGGGTCACCGGATTCGTCTATAGGAAGCTAAGGTGAATAGAACTGTTTCAATATTGTGCACGGAGGACTGAAAACACTATGATGTGTAAGATAAAGTGCACATAGTTGTACTAAAACATGCAGAACGCTGTTGTATCTCAATGTAAAAGGTTAGAGCTTATATGTGAGGTTTAAGCACACAAACGTGTAAATTCTTAGCTTCAAAACTAATTATTCGTCAGCTACAGAGTAAAACTACTCCTACTGGACTTTCACAAAGTTCTAATAACTTTGACATAATTGGTGGCTGTTTGAATCACCGCTCAGTAATGGAAAACAATACAGCGAGAGTCAGTGATGGGCACTAAAACCCATGTCAGGATAAGTATACTGGAAGGCAAGATGTGGGTTTATGACTCCGGCGTTGTTCACACAGACAGATTTTAAAATGGCAGGCTGTCGGGCATGTTTGGCATTGAGCATATAATTTACATACTCAGCTCCAATTGAGCAGCTGTTTTTGATTTTGACATTGCCTCTGCACTGGATCAAGATGAAACACTTCACTTTAATATACAAAATGGCTCATATTGCAGTCGGCTATATATATATATATATACAGTATATATATATTTTTTTAAATATGTGTCACCGAAACTGTACACATACTGTACAACAATGACACAAAAGCAGGTAAGATTGATTGGCACTGCGGACCTCCATCTGCACTCGAGCCGGTCTCTGCGGCGTTGTTGGGAATCAAAAGGAGCACCACTGACTGCCTCTCCCACATGTCAGAAAACATTTGCATTAAGTTTAAACTGTCTGTCAGCTCCTCCATATCGTGCCACTGGGCATCTGTTGAGTCTCTGCAGCTGGCGACAGATGTGCATTGAAGTTCAATTCAAAACGGCTGCCATCCTGTCTCTTCTACTACATTTGAGCCCTTATATGTTAATGTGGGGTTAGTCTGGGATACGGTAGGATGGGAAAATGTGATGACTTAAGACTTAGCAAGAATTGCGCACCTACATTTGAAAAAAAAAACCTGAACTCTTTTACAAAGAAGCCACACTTTCGGAACACACGCAGAATGTGTCTTGGCATTGCCAAAAACACGTGTGAATTTCCACTTTGCGTCAGTCCATCTCAGATGAGCTCGGGTCCAGAGAAGACTGCTGTGTTTCTGGATGCTGTTGATATACGGCTTATACTTTGCATGGTCGAGTCTTAACTTGCATTTGTAGACGCAGCGACAAACTGTTTACCGACAACGGTTCCTGAGCCCAGGCAGTATCCTTC
>JAJHUR010103452.1:4132-22745 GCA_027495735.1 Lutjanus campechanus
ATTTTTATATTCAAGGGTTCTTGATCTACATGGAGTGAATTAAAATATTATATATATTATATATATATATATATATATATATATATATATATATATATATATATATATATATATATATATATATATATATATATATATATATTTCCTATTCCATGCAGATCATTAGCCCTTGAGTATGACATGACTCATTGAAATCAGTTGAGGAATCTAATGTTATAGTGCTTTTTGTCCAGAAAAACTGTAGCTCCCCTGTGTATTTGTATTTATCATTGATAGGACCAATTTGGTGGCGACACTTAAATATCGCAGCAATGGGCAGAAGTGGTCATTTCGGTGTATTATGTGTTTGCCTGCATGCAACAGAAGCCCACTAAAATGTGATTAGTCAATACCAACTGGACTACAAACAGACACCAGAATGCTTACGATACAAAAATCTTGCCCCTTGCCTACACAGGTCCAAAATGTTGAACCTGATCCAAATTAGGCTGGTGGAAAACCTTGGTGCACACATGAAGACCTCTAGCCCCAGCCAGTGTTGTGGATTTATCTTATTCATTATATTACAGATCATTGCAGATTATATTTTTTGGGATGGGACAATGTGCAATTACACACAATAGCACCAAGAGTTGGCTAGCAGCTAATTTTTATCTGTTGTCCCTGGGCAGGTAGGCTTGACAAAAAAAAACATTAAAAAAGCTGTGAAATGCAGCTTTGTACCTGTGAATATGCAGAAAAATTGAGGACTTAGAATAGCGAGTTTCAAATTCACATTAGGTCATACCTCTCATGACAAGGACCTGCATTTTCTTCAACAGGCGACCAAAACCACCCCTGCTTTGAAATCCAAACGAATTAGCATCTTTCTCTATTAGCCAGAAATGACTCAGCAGAGGAACTGTTCAGCGTTGTTGGCAAACACAGCGACAGAAAGAAGTGGCCCACCAATTAAACGCAGCACTAAAACCTCTGGGGAAAAATAATACTTTGCATTTCCAGATATTTCTAAACTGCTTTATTGTTCTCAGTATTTGCACAGCGAGATGACTGTAGCCCTGGCTGTTTTGCGTTGGGACTTTGAGGTTAAAGAATGTTTATAGAGCAGAAATCACAATGAGATCCCACTATAGCGCAGATACATTGACATTGGAGGGCTTGTCCACTTTTTTTTTTTTTTTTCCACACCAGCTGACCTTTGCCCTTCAGGCCACTCTGGGCTTTGCGGATGTGCTGAATTGTTATTGCTGGTTGCAACCCAACGGTGTCCATGTCAGTGGAAGTAGGCTTGGTTGCCATGGCGATCACATTCTCTCTTTCCCACAAACAGAAATGGACCGACAGCAGCAGAGATGCAGAGAGGGAGAGGGAGGGATGAGTGGCTCTCAGAGGAGCACATTAAAACAGAGAGCAACACAGATGGATTTAGGCCCCGAGGGTTAGGCTTGGCTCACTGCTAGTGTATAAAGAAATATATAGCCTCCTGTAAAGACAGAATATATTACAAAAAGGCCAGTGCCTTGTTTATGAGCCATGTTGATGAACTCTTTGTAGCTCTGGGCAGCTCTTCTCCTCCCATGTCCTACATTTCAAACATATATGCATATGTACTGTATATGTATACAACTTACTAATGATGTGTCAACAGATGAATGCAAAAATTGCAGTTCTTTTTATTGCAATAAAATATGAATATTCCATCACTAAAAACCAAGGTGGCATTGCAGACCATTAAAGACGATGCCTGGTGCTTTATTTTGGAGTATCATTAAGGCTGCTGACAAGGGCACATATCTCATTACAATTTAGGGAGGGGACTGGTAAAAAAAAATTCAGCCTTGGACTTTTCCGCTTGGAGACCACCGCCTCTAATTTTATTAAAAAACCTTTTACTACGAGCCAAAAGAAGTGGAAAGCAGGTCAGTTTTAGCCCCACTTTTCGTTATTTATGCTGTTTACAAGGTTTATTATTAAAATGTAGGTCAGCTCAATTGATGTGATTTAACATTAAAATACCCTCTGCTTCCCCGGTGGTCTTTCAGGAGGACACACTGTGACTGTTTTTTCACACCTGTGGACAGAGTCAACGTGATGTCACCCAGTGGTTTGTGGACTTGGCATTGGTAGGGTTGCCATCTTATTTTGGAAAAAAAGAGCATGTGCAGTACCAAGAGAGGGTAGAGCTGGTGTGAGTAGCGTAATGTGACTTGGGACAGGAGTGAAATTTGAAATTTATCCGCTACGAACTGAAAGAAGTAGAAAGCAGGTCAGTTTTAGCCTCACTTTCCATTACTTCATGCTGTTTACAAGGTTTATTATTAAAAGTACCCATGAGAGTGTGGAGCTAGTGGGAGACTTGGGCAGTGACTTGATTTTGGCTCGTCCGTTCGGCAAGAAATAATGGCGCCCTGCCTGGTTGCCATCTTTCTCGTATTACAACTAAACAGAACAACAGGCACAATGTGGAAACAGAATCTTGATCCATGTTTGACCAATGCTGTCTTGTTTGACAGTCTGATCTGAGTTTCTTAAGCCCCGTTTGTTGCACTGGCCAGACTAACTGACGATAACCTGTCAATCATAAGGTAGCCCCACCCTAAAGCATACCCTGCTTTATCATCTTTTTCATTCTAAATGAGACCATAATTTACAAAATGAACATCAAGCTTTAAAGAAGAAGACTTGAAACTAGTGATCGAGACCATAAACTCATTAGGAAACTGTTTACTGAGGTCAAAAATCAAGCAAGAAATAGGGTCATTTTATCATTGGACTCCATTCAATCGGACTTCTTTTTGCAACCAGCACAGTCGCCCCCTGCTGGCAATTAGAAAGAACACAGGTTTAAGACACTTCTGCATTTTCTTTACTTATCAGACCCCAAAGCTCTGTCCACTTGGTCTACTATGTACGGCTACACTGTGGTCACTCTTTTCTGATTCGCTTCGGTCTACAGGCACAATCAGCACACGTGTTTTACTGATTTACTCAGTAACATCCTTACAGATATTTAAATTATTGTTTTGACTTATTTATCAAAACTGTGTTAACTGTCTCTAAACTGTAAGTGCAGTTGTCAGGACTGTTTGGGCAACAAAACTCTTGTTCAACTTTTTTTTGTTGTTGACACTTGACACTGTACTATACAGGTTTTTTTTATCACACTGGGCTTTTTAGATTGAGATGTCCGCATCGGATAAAAGCTTACTGTGAAAAATCCACACTGTACATGTACTGTAAACAGAAAAATCACTTTCACGTCATATATAGAAACTTTGCCACAAAATGACGTCCATGTGATTCCTAGTTCATCAATGTCCCCTGACAGCTGGTTTGCCATTTCAGCAGCCATCACAAACATCTCACATCATAGATATTTATGGAATGTACAGCCTGTATGACAGATTTTGATAACGATCGTGCGATGGCTCAAACAATAAAAGAACATTTAGAAGTTGTGAAGAGTTCACAACTGAGAATCAACAGTAACCATTCGCCCATGGCTCACTTGATCAGTGAGCCATGTGCGAGTGGTTACTGTGCAAACTGTAGACGATTGTACTGACTACTCTTATGGACACGTGCCAAAACGTCTGCAGTTCGCTTGAATGAATGAGAAATTCCACTCTGGTGTGAGCAACCAAGAGAAAAAGAAGAGAGATTAGAAGAGAATAGAATTAAATGCTTTGAAAACCCTTTACAATGCTTGTTTTCACCCCCTGACAGGAAAATGACATATAGGGTTTATATGACATAGCAGGATACATAAAAGAGATAAAGAAAACCTTCAAAAAGTGCTGTGTTTATGTATGAATTATTTCAAATCTGGATTTGGCTTATATTAAATGTATATATTTCCAATTCCATTACTAGAAATTAGAAATACTTTACTGGTATGTTTTTGTGGTGACAAGTTCTGGTTTCATGATGTCATGAGTGTCTGTTTGATGCAGATAGTTTTACTTGTTGTTAACAGCTACTTTAGTCACCAGGTGGCCGGGTAGCTCAAAGATAAGGATATGCAGGCTGTGCACCCAGTGCTTCTGAGTACCGTCTCAGCATGGAAAATAGCAATAAGGGGCAATTAGCTGCTAACTGCTAGTTAGCTCAGTTAGCCAACATGACGCTGCCTCTGCCCAGACCGAGAGCTCAAACCACCGGGAGGGTGCACGGCTCATTAGCAACAAGTTGAGATAACTGTCCATCACAAACTCTCACAGAGAGCTGAACAGCAGCAGGAGATCAGAAGGTAAACCAGAAAATTTCACAAGCAAGCGCAACAAAGCACTTTCTGTGAGACACACTCAACATGAACATAATCTGGCCTGTCGTCCAAAGCAGAACATTGGAAATGTTGCATTCAGAGCAGTCCGAAACCTGACCGTTTGCCTTGTTTAATATGAACATTCAATATTGTAACACTATATGTGTCAGAAAATAAGGAGAAAGCATAATGACTCCCCTTTAAGCTAAATCTGCTGTTATTCTATTCTACATCTGTTGCCGTCCTCGGCTCAGGAGCTCTCTGAGCAGCACATATGCAATCATCTATGAATTATATATTGTGCAGCATGCAATAACTATTGGGTTCATTTCAGTCAACAGCTTCTTAACTCTCACATCTAAACTGTACCAAGTTGTTGATTTTGTGCGTGCACGTGTGCGGGGGCTGCAGGCCGCAGCCACTCAGTCACACTAAGTGCAGCAGCGGCTGGCCCTGACAGGGAAAGTGGGGGAATCAATACACTCCACCAGTATAAGCGTCACCGCGCCCAGTCGAACTGTAATCATTGTTCGTTCTGGCATATCATGTGGAACCGGTTTGTGCCTGTAATTGGGCCAGCTTGTGTTACGATGCCTGATGACAAAACTGATAGTTTTTTGATTTCTGCTCCCCCTCTGCCCATGCTGTTTTATTTCTCATATCTGCTCGTTTCTGTGATCTGTTAACACCAGAGCCTTCCCCAGTAAAAAAAAACTCAGTCCTCTCCAGCACAGTCACAGAGCTTTGACTCAGCTTCACCCAGTGGAAATGGTGCATTTTGTGTGCTGTTTTGTTGGGTTTTTTTTCCCACTTTGTGTAGTATCTCTAGGCCCAAATTGTCTGGGAGGATGTCTGCAGCTTTTGACTGGTCTCATTCTTTAACAATGCTCCATTCTAGTCGACACATATGGAACAGTCATTAGTTAAGAAAATCCATGGTGAGTTTCTTACACTGTGAGCTGCGAGAGACTTTGCTGGGTGCAGCCACAAGTAATTAAAAGAAGCGCCTGTTTGGCAGGATGGCTAATTAAATTAGCTGTTGCTGTGTGTGTTTGTGTATGTGTGTATGTGTGTGTGTGTGTGTGTGAGGGTGCTTTGAGGTCCATGCGTGCACAAATGCATTTTGAAGTCAATGTGTTTGTGTACGTATGTGTTTCAAGAGCTTTTAATTCTATTTTAATTGAAAGCTGACACACTGTATCTGCCAATGTGTTTGCGGGACAGTCCAGTCCTTCAATAATCCAGTCAGTGCATCACTAGAGCAGAGGTTCTCAACCTGAGGGTCAGGACCCCCTAAGGAGACCGTGAGGTAATTTCTAGGGGTCACCAGATGGTACATAAGGGACAAGCTCTCATATAAACTGGAAAAAAGAGAACTGTTGGACCAACTTAAAAAATTTACTTTGGTTAGTGACACACAAATTAAGTTGTTTCAAATCATTTTCATCACAATTGTGTTCATTTATTTTAACGTGATTTTTAAAAAATTAATACAGCCGCCCTGAACTTTAAACTGTAGCAATATTTGAGGTATTTAGTGGCTAAAACAAAGCGCTCACTCTCACAAGTCCATAAATTCTCAATAATAATCCATCCACATAAATGTAACAATTTGTAAAGCAACAAGTGTAAGACATTAAGTGCAAATAGTGAATTATTAAGCCTGTATCCTTGCTGTTTAACACTGGATCCACTGAATCCAATGGTTTTTACATGACATCACCTGTACCAGTATAATTTGCCTCAGAATAGATTTTTATTGAGTTTGTTTGGAGGGTGGGGGGCTCCCAAGCTCCAACCCAATTTTTCTGATTGGTCACGAAAAGGTATAGAGAACCACTGCACTCGAGGACATCTCCACAACCAATTTATGTGTGCAAACACAAGCACAGACTTGTGACCTCTCGATCAGTCTGCCGCCCTCTGAAGAGCAGGGGCTGTGAGCGCAGGCTGAGTGTTTACTGTTTACTCCTCCTGGAAGTCTCAATGTATGTGTTCAGGTAAAAGAAATTGACTGAGTGTAAATCAAGTGTAAAGGAAAAGAGGGTGCTTTGTGTTAGCGCGCGTGAGTTAATGTGTGTCTGCTCATGCGTGCCTTGAACACACGCGCCTCTCTCAGCGTGACACCCCATGTGTTTATATGTGGCGGAGAATTCTTCACCCATAGCGTGAAGTGATGGCTGCCATCTGATAATAAACAGAGGGACCTGTTGAGCATGACTAAGCACTCTCGCACTCGATTTCGCTCTGTGACGGAGGATAGCTTCAAATTACCGCAGTCTCCACGCCGCCTTCCTCAGCACCAGCAGGTGCCTGCGGGAGTCTGTGTGGTAGCAGCCTCGCACCCCCTGGAATGCTGCTGGCTTTCTTCAAACTGCAGGCCGTGGAACGAAAGCGCTGACAAGCAGGGGCGCCAGGAAAACAGAATTTTAACCTAACTATCAGGCTAATATCAGGTGAGACTTAAGGCCCGCACGTGCTGAAAGTGATACTTGACAACTGATGCCCCTATAGCGCACCGCAGGCATCAGGTTTGAAATGCCAACACCACAGAACCAGCAGTATTTTAGGATGCTATTTATATGTCGGCAGGCACAAGTTTGTATGCCTTAAAGGTACCGCCGTTCTACTGCCAAGCAACTGACAAAACCAGGCAGCAGAAGACTATTTTAGAAAAAAATGGCAAAAAATGTATTAATTGATTTTTTAGTAAAATATTGTCCCCAGGAGAAAAATCCTTACCTTTTTAGTCTTGCCAGCTCTCAACAAACTGGTACTGCAGTCGCACAAAAAAAAAACAGCTGTGGTCTCTGAGTCCATGTTTGATGCTCCAAACTAGAAACAACAAGCATCAAGGTGGATTGATGCGCCTCACAACACTTTTGGTATGCATTTGGCGTGTTGAACTGGACTAGTATCACAATTATATCAATAGAAATGAGCTATTAAATGCACAAGCACAACTGAACATTCAGGGATGGATAGTAAGTAACTACAATATTTACAATATAGATTTTATACATCAACGAGTGTGCTCCGTGCCACGGTTCTGATCCGTCCTCCACACGGCTGCGAGCCCCACCAGCAGCGTTTCAGAGACATGTCAGCAGTGGAGCGTTTTGCCCACCTGATTATGTTTACTTGCTCAGATTTTGTTGATTAGGTCCTCTTTCCTTGCTCTTTGTGTTTCTACCATGGAAAAATGAAAGGGCCACATGGTTAAATAGCTTCTTTTCTGTCTGTCTTTATGATCGTGAGTCTGCACGGGATCTTTTATTTTGAAAATTGACCTGATTCTCCCTGCCTCTTCTGTGTCTGGCTCCACACATGATCATTCTCTCATAGTGGAAAAAATGTTCTGGCTTGTTTTTTTTGTTTTTTTTAACCAATCACAATCATCTTGGGTGGCCTAGGAAGAAACGACAGTGGCCCTACAAAATAATGTGCTGCGGAACGTGGATTTTTTTGCACATGGGTAGGTGAGCCCCCGCATTAAAGTGGCAAAATCACAGCACAAACAGAGTACCTACACCTTCTAGCCTGTTCATGTTTGCACCGTTAGCAACCAAGGTGCTAATTTGCCCTTTTCAGCATGTAGGTTTAGTAGCTCGGAGGTTGCCGTTGTTTCCTGTAGCCCCGTGCCCAGTAAAAAGGCACCAGAGACGTGTTTTATCCGCACATTTTAACCGAGGTGGAGCAAAGGATGCTCCACAGCCAGAGATCAGTTCACTCTGTTCCCGTTTAATCCCACAGACTCTCCTTTCACCTTACCCAGCAGCTGAGACACAGGACACAGGAACTTTTTGGACTTTTCGGATCTTTCTTTTTTTCCCCCCTCTTATGTTTTTCTTATCCTCAACCACTGTGCACGCGCACGCACACACACACACACACTGCAGTGCTCATGAATTGTGTTGATGGAAAATAGGTCAGGAATATTCACAAATATCAAAAGAAAACTGCACAAAGCACGAAAAGTCTGGCTGTCCATTTGCCGCTGGGCGAGGACAATACAGACCCTTGACAAGGGTTGTTTTCTTTTACTTTATTGAGTTTCTCAAATGTTAATTTGCTCTTTTACCAGAGTCATCTTTAAATGGGAGTAATTGTACTTTTACCTGAGTATAGATTTTTACTCTGCGCTCTACCCACCGCTGCTGACACAATAACTATGGGGCTTGTCATGGACAAAAATGAAATGAGTTTTTCGTATTTAGTAAGCTGACTAATTGGAACAACTGCTCAGAGGCCATGCTGCTTTGTCCTTTCTTTTGTATTCCAATTGAAGTGAAAAGTCAAAAGGGGGCACATCTAGTTAGTTGTTTTGTTCTCACCCAATTTAGTCTTTGTTTGAATGTTTGCAGCTAAATGGATTTTTATAAAACTTCACAAAAGCTTAGTCATGGTAAAGAAGAAGTGATGAACACAAATTCGCTGATCATTGCCCATGTACTGTGACGATGCTCTGACACAATGCTTGGTTAGCGTCCGTATCTGAGGTCCTGTTTCAGGTCATAATGTGTTAATGTACCGATGTGAATGAAACTGTAATGGGGCATGAAAGAAACTATAAACCTTTGGTGAAAATCCAGTGAGTGGACCTGGCATATCGTTTCGGTTGCAGTGCACTGGCAGAGGTGTGCACTCCGCTGAATGCCAACAAGTTACACCTTCAATATCTACAAATTGAATATTGCTGTGATATCACAACAAGAAAAGGAAGTGTTAAGATGTGTCACAGAGGGACCGCTCCTGGATTTGTCTGTTTGTTTGCTCGCTCCCACTCTCCTGGCGCCAGTTTTTAGAACCACTTACAAGACTTAGACACAAGATGTAGCAGATTCTTGTCACGTTTTTCTGCAGTTTCACTGTGAAATGTCGCACGCACAGTCTTCTGTCACAACCCAGTGTTTCTGTTTAGGTTCCCGTTCTTTAGCTTTCTTGGTCCACATATGGAACAGGAAGTCCTGTCTGTCTTCTGATGCCAGGGTGTGAAACTGTGTGTTTTCTTGGATGCTGAGGCCAGTTGGTGGCCGAGTCTGCAGAGTGCTGCTGACTACCACTGGCACATCACGCACCAGCATGCAATAGTCTGTGTTTGTGGTTTTCAGTCTGACAGAACTTAATGATCACACTATGGCTCAGTAGCAACAATGGGGTCTGTTCTCTACTTGCACAATGTAGAAACATAAACATAGACATGGACATAGCTGCACGTCCGTTTACTTCCTGTCAATGCCATTGTTATGTTACCTTTGCCTACAGACTTTGTGATTTTCCATCCTTACATTTGTTGTTTCACTTTTCACAGTTCGCTCGCTATTGTTTATAGTATCAACCATTCTCACCATTTTACAAACTCACAAAAACTGACAATTGGTCCACATTTCCACGTACACTAATTGTGCAATATTAGTACTTCTTTTCAGGTGTTTCACTTCATACTGTGCAATATTTCATGGAGATTATTTTTTTAATTTTCAATTTCAATGTGCAATATTCAGTACTTCAATCAGGAGTATTATTATTTAATATGAAATATCAATATTTCACTCAGAATTTTGATTTCAGTGTGCAACAATCAGGTGTATTATCATTCATTCTGTCTGCAATATGAATATTCCCTCTGTGCAATAGTTTAAATTCAATTGCTGAGTTTGCTTATGTTGTGTATACTGTTCCTATTTTTATATTTCCCGTTTATAGTGTTCCTATTTTCATTTTTATATTTCCTTTGTTTAAATTGTTCATAGTTTTTTAATGTTTACTCTTGCTTATTTAAAAAAAAATAATTTTTATTGATTCTTCTTTATATTTTTGCTATTCACCTTGCTGTTGTAACACCAGAAATAATAAATCTAAATCTAAATTCTTATCCTATCTCTCATTCATTTTGTATACAGAGTTTTTTAGCACTTTAATAATCACCTCAATGTCTTAGATAACTACTAATAACGTTAGCTAGTTAGCTAGTGTTGTCATCTTCATTTGAACTCAGCATAACCAAATTTAAACTCACCAAAAATGTTTTGCCTCCCCTTTCCTGATGTACAACCTACCTCTCACTCCTCTCTTCTCACATCTAGCGCCATTTTTCCTGTGGAGGTTGATTGAAGATGGCTATGCTAGCTAACTACCTAATGTTTTGTAATGTCTAAGACACAGAGGTGATGATCAAAATGCTAAAAAGCACTGTTGATACCGGATAACTATTAGCAACGTTAGCTAGTTAGCTAGCATCGCCATCTTCATTCAACTCAACAGAAGAAACGGCTTTACATGTGAAAATATCACCAGGAGAGGAGCAAGAGGGAGGTTGGACATCAGAGAAGCAGCTGGGAGGAATGTGGTGCTCAGCCAGAATATTTTCACAACTACCTCAGTGAATTAAGGGTTTATTTCAACCAATCAAGAGCTGGTGGTTGTCGGAGCAGAGCCAAAGTGTTTTTGGTGAGTTTTATTTTGTCTCTGTCGAGTGTGAATGAGGATGATGATTGTTGCTAACAAGCTAACGCTGCTAACAGCTATCTAAGACACTGAGACGATAATCAAAATGAAAAACACTGTGTACTAAATGAACAGTGTGAACAATGTACCAAGCTAACTGTGAAGTAACCAACTTAAGGATGAAAAATCATCAAGTTTGAAGGCTAAAATAGTTATTCTAATGTTGACAGGAATCAGGATGATATGCAGCATTAAAACGGACGCACATCACACTTCACTGCGCAAGTCGAGTTTAGGGCAACAGATGAGTCAGAATGTCCACAATAAGGCATCCATATTGCCCAGATGTGAATCAACAACAACAAAGCAGGGAAAGAAAACGAGGTTGAATCCTTACTGAGAGCAGTATACCACCTACAATATTGAGCATGTTTCTGTCAATATCCTTGACTTTATAATGACTTCACTTTTCAATACCGAAAACACGACATAGCTGTACAGCTACTTGAAATAACGTTGACCTCTCCATGGTTTGTTCTCTACATTACATCAGATGAACAAAACAAACTTCAGAAGAATCTCACTGGAAATGTAGCTTATATATTATATATAACTGTAGCTTTTCTGTTGTAATCTTCAGCTTCTCTTCATGCCCTGAACCACTGCTGCTGTAAGAAAAGTTTTAGCTCCATCCTAAACAATACAACAGACTGGCAATGAATTTTTATTCGACTTCAAACTCATTCAGAAAGCAAACTTTGGAATAAAAGGCCATAACAAAATCACTACCGAATGATGTTTTTTTTTTTCTACTTTCAAAAAGGGGAAAATGAAATAATGGACAGGCTTCTTATCATTGAAAGTATGACACACTTTCTCAGTTATTACCAGCATATTCTCACTTCCAACTCAATACGGTGGCTTTATCAGTGGCCCTACATTTCAAATTATGAAGCTGTACCCCTCTAGCGTCAGTTTTTAGAAATAATAAATATGCAATGTCTGGATAGACTTACAAAATAATGGCACGAATTTCATGGTTAGGTTTAGGCAATGAACCTACTTTGGTTTAGGCAAAAAAACAGGCCTTGGTTACAGTTAGGCAGCCAAATTACTTGGTTAGATTCAGGGGGGTGAGATGGGGATGAACTTGAATAACTTCCTGTGGTAGTGATAGCTTAGGTTTGGGCAACAAAATTGCTTGGTTAGGTTCAGGCACCAAAATTAATTGGTTAGATTCAAGAAACCGAATTACATGGTTTTGGGGAAACAGATTAATTTACTTAGGTTTCTGCAACGAAACTCCTTTGTTAGATTTAGGACACAAGTAATTTTGTTGCCTAATTCTAATCAAGTAATTTTAATGTCCATAATGTTACTTATATAGGTTAACTAGCATAATGTTGCATACATTATGTCTTGTGTTTGTTTGATCCATCCATCCACCTCACCTCTTCCTAATGCAGACTTTCTTGCTCTTTATTCTACATCACCTGGCTTCAAAGGAAAACAGAACGCCAGAGGGGTATACTGTAACATAAGCGTAGAGCCACTGGACCAAGTTTCCACATTTGACACACCGGGAGTGAGAACTGGCTGTTATTGTACATTATAATTTCATGCTAGGTTTTCTACTCTTATTCTGATGCCTGTGCATATCTCCTCCTAAGCACACAAGGTAACAGAAACACATTCTATCATTTGAACGGAGTCCACACAGCCTGCTTCACTCAGCAAATACAGATACTCTACCTGCTACGTCCTGAGTGTGGTTCTTGGCTGCAGCCCTGACGTAGCGCTTCCAAGCCTCTTGTTGAGAGCCGCTGTGGGATTTCTCCCTGCAAGCAGGCCAGGCAGGAGGTGTTGGCAGGGGGAAGGATGTGTTGACTTTCCCTAGTGGATTGTGATCCATCAACTCCCTTTACATAGCTGAGAGGCCTCGGGCTGGCTGGCCCAGCCAGCCCCCCCATCAGCCATCCTAAACCATAACACACACTCATAAACCAACACCGAAGAACCAAAACTGCCTTCAGGTGGAACTGTGGCGCTCTCATGCACTTGCGCACATTCAAACACAAACACATTAATTCTAATCTGGGTAAATTAATTAAACATGCACACAAAATGCAGACTGAATGCTTTTTTTTTTTTAAGCAGCACACTTTTCTCTGTTTCTCCAGAAAAAAGAGAAGAGAAGTTGAGGCGGGGGGTGGGGGGGATAAGAACGACAAGGGCGGAAGAAAAATGACAAAAGTCCTTAATGGACTTATTACAACTGTCTCCCTCTAATGTCCCGTAATCAGATAATATCCCAACCTAAAGGAATTCACCCCAGGAGATACTATCGGCATTCGTTCGGGGAGTAATCAACAAGCTATCTTATCTACCTTCCCACAGACTTCGTGATCGCTAGTTTCACCGGGTGGATATCTGTTGCCGAGAGGGATTCTTTTTTTTCTTCTTCTTTTTTTTCATGAACACTCGGGTGCTTTTTCCGCTCAGAGGATCTACTAATTTATGTATTCATTCCTTTTTGTCTCGACTACAAAGGCAGTACGTGTCCCAGTTCTTTATATATTTCCCTCAGCTGTTGGATCTTGAGCCCACTTGCCAGGCAAAGACTGTGTAACTTGCGCAAAAAAAACGATCCCGCCCATACCCTCAACATGCCTCTGAAGTTGTTTTTTTGTTGTTGTTTCTTTTGTCAGTGTCCAGTCAGATTGCGAGCCTTTTAGTCCAGTTCTTTTAATGATTTGTGTGTGGGTTTTTGTTTTTTTTTCGTTTTTTTTTTGACCACCATCTGAGCACATTCTCAGAATTTGTTCTGAGGTGTTTCTGGGACGAGTGAGAGCCTTTTTTTTTAATGACCTTCTTGTTGAACCGAAGTGTTTGCCGTCTGACTTGCTATCAGAAGTACTGCAGCGCTTCCAAACTGCACGCTGAATTTCTCTGACGGGGACAAGAGGACGCGGCAGAGCCAAAAAGAAGAGGTGGCCTCTGACAGCTCCGAAACATCAGCTTCGCGCCATCAAAACAATGTAATAACGTGGCGGAGAAATCTCTCTTGATAAGCCTCAAAATGTTACCAATATTTGTGGATTGAGGTTATCCATATTCAGTGTAGCTGCTGGTGCTCAGCCACAATTAGCTTGCCAAATAAAGCCTTCTGTTCAGGGCCTGTTTGTGTGAATTTGTGATGGTCTTGGCTTTGAGTTTTGAGTTCATCATAAGCTCACTGATATGTAGGAATGTTGTGAGCTTGTAGGCGTTCTCAGCGTTGAGAAGAAAATGTAAATGATGTTTTCTGAGTTAACCTGGTCCAAGTAGCTCTGTGTTAAAAACACAAAAACATCTTAAAATTAGATTTACTCTTATTAGCTCCCTAATTTAGACGCTCTGACTTTTATGTAATGGTAGATTATTAGTGGTAATTGTTGTCTTAATTGTTATTGATGATTTTTTTTGTGTAATCAGTGATAATAGACTATTGACACTGGGCGTTTAGTGCTAATAGTAAAGATATAGTGCTGCAACGATTGGATTTTTCACAGTGTTAAATTTCATTATGTGTACCTCTTTCTTCAGCTCTTATCAGCTGAGTGTTTGTGTGCACTTTAAATATATTTGTTTGGTGTAAAAACTGGGAGGCCACTATATTTGTGGGGTCCAACCAGCGTTGTGGGGACCGAATTGCTGTTAGGGTACCAGTCAGTGTTAGGGAGGGGTCTTTTAAGATGAGTGCGTGGGCAGGTGAGTCTAGCTCGATAAAAAGCCAAATACAAGTCAGGGTGATAAAATCAATAAAAATAATGGTAGGGGCTCGGTTGGGGTTTCGGCACAAGCGTCCCGATGTGTGTTATGGGTCCCAAAATGTGGTACCAGTACAAATACAGATAGAGACACGGAGCGCTCAGTTCATCATCCAGGTTGCATCTGAGGTATGAGCGGAAGGTCCCACCTGAGACAACCCGGGGGGGGGGCAGCTGCTCCCATGACAGAGGTTCCACTTGGGTGCTGCTTACATTTGCCATATTTCTTCACATCACATATGAATAATGAAATAACGTGACCGTCACGTACCTCATTAGGAACAATTTCAAACCCTCTAAATGAAAGTACTTATCAGGCAAATAAATCGATTAAACGCAAAAGTGGGCGCGCAATTTTTGGGTGCACCACATACACAAAAAAATAAAACGGTCAAAGAAGTAAAAGAACCTAATCGGTTGAAACCAATAAAAAATGTTCGGGATAAACTGAGGCACTGGCAAGGTTAGGTAGGGTTAGGGCAAGGAGCTTAGGAATGTATAATGTCAATGACGGGTCCCCACAAATATAGTGACGCAAATCTGTGTTTGTGTGTTTCTGTTGTCAACCAAGTGTCTTGCAGACTAAGAAAGCTGAAATGGCAGATTGTGAGCTGAGTTTTGAGCTGTGTCAAAGACAAATTTCACTTCCTTTGAGATGGACAACTTTTGTGATTACTGACTGATAAGATGGCTCAAGGTTCATTCAGTGTTTATGAAACATTTACACCTGGTGTTAAAATGGGATCTGTTTCCAGATATATTACGAGTTTTGTGAGTTGTTGGGGGAGCCTTATACTTTGTGAAGTATTCTTAATTTTTATTGTTCCCTCTAATTTATCTACTTATGGTTTATTTGATAGGGGCAGATACAGTACACATGGACAAGCTGGAAAACAGCCATCCGATGCAAGTATCAGTGTTTATAGCGAATGCTAATTTGCAGCACCTGTCCCTAGGCTTTTATGATAATAACAGATTGGAACAGTGAGATAAAAAGATGGTAAAAATGATACAACAACATATCATAAAAAGTAAAAACTGAGCACATCAAAAAGCAATAAAGCATACATTTAAAGACTTAACATTTAAAGACTGAAGGATTTGGGAGGATTTGATAGCTTTCTTAAAAGTGGTGAAGTTTGCAGCATATTTCAAGTGATCAGACAGTGAGCTTAAGTTTTCCTTTCACATAAAAAGCTGACTGCGTAAAATATGTTTTATAGATCGGAACTTCACAATCGCCACTAGAAGCTGAGATGCTGATCTGTTTAAACTTTTAAACACAAGCTTTGCATTTTGAAAATTGATATAGTTTGCAAAACCTCTATTTACTTATGATGTGGCAAAGGTTGTAACTTGTTTGCTTTTTGTCCAAGATTTTCAAGGTGTGATTGTAAAGACAATAGATTTAATTACAGACCGGTTGGTCTGAGATCATGTTGTTAAACCACAGAACAAATGTGAGAATACCACTGAGTTCAGAAGCAGCAAGGCGCAGTCGAATGTCAAACAATTTCATATCATCTTAAAACGGCTCAGGTTAGCTTTAATCTTTTTTAGCATGACCTTTAAAATCTAACTGAGAGTCTAAAATTATCCCCAAACACCTCAGCGCCACAGTTTCCTGTTCAGCGGTCTCACCTTTATTTTTAACATTCAGTGATTCTCTTGCAGGTAGATTTTTAATGGAAAAGCAGATCGACTTTGTTTTCTTGGTGTTTAATGTCAAGCAGGAGGTGTCTGCACGATGAAATACATTAAGCTATTCCTTTCTTTGTGTAATAAACATTGTGACAGTTTGTCCCCTGCATATATGCAGATCAGCTGCACAGATGACTGCAGCACACACAAAGAACACTATCGCACACACACACACAGTTATTTCTCACTGCATATCATTCATTTCCTACCCCAGTATTGCCACCATTTTTCAAACTGACCTATTGAATAACCAGTGGTGGACAGTAATGAAGTACATTTACTTGAGTACTGTACTAAAGTACTTTTGCATCTGTACAGTACTTGAGTATTTGGGTTTTGTTTTGTTTTTTTGGAAACTTCTGACTTTCACTCCATTACGTTTCAAAGACAAATATTGTACTTTTGACTCCACTTCATTTCTAGGAAGATTGTTGTTGAAGTCAGCTGTTTTCTAAAATGCAACTGGCCACACGCTGTGTTCCTCACAGAAGGAAACCAATCACAGTAGCCGCTCTCAACTGAGACTGATGTAAAAGCAGAAATACGTCACCCAGGCGCGCTCTGTAACAAGAACAAGCAAACTCTCCCTCTTTCATTCAAACTAAACTCGGTAATGGTGACGGCAGGAGAAAGACAAAATTAAATCTGAATGTGTTATTATAATTAGAAAAAGAGAAATAACTCCAGGTAGGCTTTTAATGTTGGATTGTTTTTATCGGGGTGAAAAATACCACATAATTAATGTGTATATATTCTGCCCCTGAAGCCAGAAAGAAATCTAACAGACTTGGAGAACTCCTTACAGTTGGCTTCGATATAATTTTATGTGGTGATTTTAATACAGTTACATCAGAAAAGGACAACAGCTGTACTTTTTTGTTTTTGATTGCATTTCTATGCTGAAGTTTTTATAGGTGTTTCTATAGACTTTGTGTGGCAGAGTGGTTCTACAAGCAAGTCAGTGCATCATGAGGTGTTCAGAGAGTTACAAGCTTCTGTAAACGCACCATGAAAACAATACATCAATGTATTGATATTAGAAAATGTACTTTGTACTTTGTCCTTTTGAATACTTAAGTATTTTTAAAAGGAAGTACTCTAGTACTTTAAGTCGAGTACAATTTTGACTGAACAACTTTCACTTGTAGTTGAGTAATATTTGACCAGGAGTATCTATACTTTGACTCAAGTACTGAGGTTGAGTACTTTGTCCACCGCTGGGAATAACATGTCTTTTGGTGCTTTCATGGCAGATAATAGATGTATTATCTGTAATTAGAAGTGTCTTTCTTTCTTCCTCATTTGTTCACTCACTTAATGTGAACAGCCTATAGTTTTGGTTAGCTAAAAACAAATATGTATCAGTGATATGTTGCGTTTAGATGCCAGCTTATTGTACAGATTGCATTTTCACAGAACACAATGCGAGCCAGATTACTCTACCTCCAGATACAGTCAAGCAGATCTTGAACCTTGCAATAACATGTTTCTCCTCCTTACAGATAGAGATTTTAATACCAGGTGTAAATGGGGTCATAAGACGCTGTGTTGAAAATTCAGCCAAATACAGCTAATAACATAAAAGGTGACAGAATGGCCTTGCTACAGACATGGTTGTTGTTTTAAACACTGAGGCCAGATCAGAAAGTATGAACGATTAAAACAAAGTTTGGCTCTTATTTGTTAGTTGCCAACCACTGGTGGGCTGCCGCTCAGCGTGCAGCTGCATATGACTGCGTGAAAGGTCTGTGCCGCAGCCTCGGCCTCTGCTACTTGGCTCAGAGTTACAGAGCACCCTGAGCTGTGGTCACACGATGTCACCGGCCATTTCTTTTCGAGTGCAAGCAAAGGAGCTTCAGTGGCTTCCCACCTGCAAAGACTGCCAATTGTGCCGGTTCGAATGCTCAACTAAGCCGCTGCCGGGAATTCGACCCAGGTCTCTGCCGTGGTGGGCGAGTGATTTGCCTTTTGGCAGAATTTGTAACTGAAAATGTCACAAGCTTTGCTGTGGTAATTGTACTGCATTATTCAGTTTTTTATTCAGCTAATTCAGTTCTGCAAGAATGTAATATGAATATATTGTACCCATTGGTGATGCAGAAAATGAAAACAGGTATTCCCAGGTAACTGCCTGCTCGGGTTTCTAATAAAGGTGTTAGTAAAAAAAAAAAAAAAAAATCTAGTTCATGTTTTGTATGCAAAGATGTTAGTCAAGGCAGTAAAATGTCTGTGCAAACTGTGTGTGGATTTTATTAAATAGCAGGAGACTATGACTCACGTAAACCTGCAGTATGGAACTGACAGTACACACACACACATATATATATATATATACAGTATATATATATATATATATATATATATATATATATATATATATATATATATATAT
>JAJHUR010103455.1:865-16522 GCA_027495735.1 Lutjanus campechanus
ACAATCATAATCAAGACTTGGCTATGCATGTACTAAAGCCAGACTGATACTGGATTTGTGGGACCAATAATGGGGAGAAAAATATTACAATATTATAAATATACTGGCCGATATTCTATATTTTATGTTATTTTATTTTATTGATATTTTCTTGAATTCTGTTTTTATTTTGCTGTTTTAAAGCGCATATTTTTAATATATGTATAAAATACAAAATGAGCTAAACTTTTCTTTAATCTTTAATAATTACCTATAAATAAAAAACACAAATAAACTATGAAACTTAAAAAGTAAATAAATAAAAAACAATCTCTGCTATGCTAAAAAACAAACAAATTCAGACCGGAGCATATTGGTAAACAGGCCAAGTCTGGCTTTAGCATGCAGGCCTGGGAAAGCCAAGATTTGGAAAAGCTTATTAGATGATATCAGATAGTTAGATACTTTAGAATATTATAGATATTTTAGAATATTGACTATTTGTACTTTGTGCAATACACAGGCATGCTTTAACTTCCACACTGTAACAGCAGTTTTTGTAAGTATTATGATTTTATTTTATTCATCACTCAGTTTTATGTAGTCAGCTGTTTTGTGTTATGGGCTATTTATAGTTTTTTTGCGTTGTTTTCCTTATTTTGTGTATATGTGGACAAGTTTATGTCTATTTTTGTTTACACCAGACACCAAATGAATAAAAATAAAATTAAATATTTTTAACCTTAGTAAATTAACATTTTCCTGGATCTTTGATATGCACTCAACCATTAAGCTCTATAAGTTATATATAGGCCTACAGTGTGTGGTGGCATATCAAAGAGATAAAGAGAAAAATTAGATTGCTATAATAAAAATATGTAATATGAATGGGGTTTAAAAGTCAAAATTTAACTTTTTTTTTATTGTCATGTGAGTGTAAAATTTATGGATTACTAAATAACTAGGCAGCACTCTCATGAGCAGTATCCATGATGATCATACCTGAGCAACGTCAAGGTGTGGCAAATACATCAGAGGCCCGCCCTCTACCGTTGGTAATGATTAAGTCTAATAACATTTATCTGCAATTCATGAGGGCACATGAAACATACAATTATGATTCATATTAATAAAAAAAATGTGTGTTTATTAATATCTTGTCGTTATTTGTATATTTTCTATTCAAATTTGGACAGTCGTATGCTATCGTTGTGCACTGATGATTTGGGTTGCCTTGTTCTGTGCACTACCCCAACAACCCGTGCGGTGATGGCGAGGAAACCCCGTTGACAAGGCACTGCTTTTTCATGACGGTGAGTTTCCCTTTGAGTGTATTATAATTTTGTGATAAAAATTTCAAGGAAAAAACACACACAACCTCCTTCCTCCCTTCCTTCAGGGAGGGAAGAGAGTTTGAGCGGAGAGAAAAATCTATCCGAGACAGAACAGGGACAGTGAGAAAAATATATGAGTGGGAGAGGGAGAAGGAGGAGGAGGAGAAGGAGGGGGGAGCAAATTAAAAGTTGCCAAATGGAGATATTGGGTTTCAAGAGGAGTGAGACAGGAGTAAAGGGTTTGCCTCTTTGAGTCGTCTTTATGTTTTGCTAATCGGGATTAATATGTATGGCTCGACACGGTTTAGTCCTGTAGCATTTTCGACCAATTCTAGCCGACGTTTTCCAAACAGGCTCCGTCGACACCGCGGCTAGCTAACCAGAACAGGCCGATGTTTATCGTTGCAATGTTGCTGAGCGTCCAGTCCGGAGAGCGACCCGACCAGAACACGCGCTGGTACACAATCCCCAGATTGAAACGCGTCGGTTCGACATATCGAGACAAATGTGACGTTTTTCAAGCTGGCAGATGAGCCACATAGAGGACAAATGAAAGCCTCCCCAACAGAGAAAGAAAGATCACGTCAGCGACGAGCAGCCACAGGCTGGACGACGGGCGTTTTGTGCTGCTTGAATGCGATTATCATTCTGTCGATTCAGTCTATTTTTGGAAATAAAACTTGCAAGCTGTACATTAGCTGGCTTACTAAAACCAACGGCGACAGCATACGGCACCTGCAACAGGGACTAGCTTGGTTTGCGTCGAAGTACGCATGCTAGGGCTGATTTCGGAGCTCTAAATTATACAAAATGTTAAAACTTCTCGGTTAATGTCTTTTTTATGTTGACGGCCCTGATGGAAATTGGCGATATATCTTAAAATGCTGTGCTTTTGAGACACTTAAAACGGTCGTTTTTGTCCGTAAAACGTTAGAAACGGAATATGTCTAGTTCTTTTTCTAAACGTAGCAAACCTTAAAATTTTAGTTGAGTGTGGAATGCTCGGTTAGTGACGTCGTTAATCGTTAACGGCCGTGTTTTTTGGTGGTTTAATGATTATACTGGATTATTGAGAGAAAGGAGTTGAGTCATATTTTGTTTTTTTTACTTTACATACAAACAATCAACAACTGAAGCGTTTTGGAAACTAAAACGTCGATTTCTTAGTGGTTTGGTTTACGTTTTTTTGTTTTGTTTCGTAAGGTCGCGTACTACCGCATTTATTGCAACATTGTGTCCACTTTTGAAAGACAAAGGAGCCTCACTGGATGTTGTATATGTCATTTGAGTTGAAAATATCGCGCATTCGCTACGGATATTAAGAACTACCTAGATATTCTGTGATATAATATGCTTTAGCAAGTTTCTTGGTGTTTTTACGTCATGGCGAAGTCAGTTCAAACACAGTTTTTAGTGTAGCAACTCCACCGTCCTTTGTTCTCCCTCAACCAAAGATGGAGGCTGAACGTGGCTGAGCTGTAAAGACAGCCTGTGTCATGGTAACAGCCATTTTGTAGCATTGCAGTTAGAACGTTTTGCACAGTCTTGGGGACACAGCCTTCTCCATGAAACACAGTGCGAAATAGCTTGTGGTTTAAAGACCATTTCATTCAAGTGCTGAATTCAGGACTGAAGGAATTTTTATTTTCTGACACCCATGTGCTCCACATCGTTTACAACTATTCTCTATGGCACTTTTAACATTTTGCACAGTCTCAGGGACACAGTCTTCTCCATGAAACAGTAAAAAAAAACAACAACAATTTAAAGGGCATATTATTCAAATGCTGAATTTGTGACTAATTTTCTGAAACCATGTGCCCCACATTGCTTAAATACAAATATTACATTAAAGTAGCCAAAGTAACTTGATAATCAAACACTCACTCCTCATCACTCTGTGCTTAAGCTTCTTTTTGTCCCACTTTAATATGTTGCACCAAGATCGGTGCATACTTTTGCTGGCTGACACAACATAAAGCCAGGACCTCTTTCAGTGTAGACACTCAAACAACCATTCAAGGTATATAAATGGAGCAGGGTGGAGTTATTTACACTCAAATGCCCCTTTACACGCACGCTGTGAAGACTCGAAAGACAACCAATGTGGGACAGCAGGGGAGGGTGATGGGTGGGAGTTAGTATGTCAGAGACAAACATCTGTAGGTGGGAAAGAAGGCCATCCGGTTTATTACTTACACACAGATCTCCCACAGCACTGAGCAACATATTTGTCCCCCTCTTCCTCTCCACCCCACATGTCACACACACACACACACACACACCCATACACCCATCTCTTCCTTTCTATCTCACTCTGCAGCACTCCCACACCCTGTATCTCACACTTGTCATTGTGTAATCTACATAAATTCTGTTACTAAATGCAGTTTCTCACCCTGCAGCCCAGAAAACAAAGGGTGTTAAATGACTGAATCCATGCTTCCTGCTGGAAATCTGTGAGTGAGATGTCCTTACTACCAATATAATAATATGCATATACATATTCATATTTTCAGCTCATACACTCCTGTCTCAGAATGAAAACACAAGTGATAATTTGAGGTTTAGTTGTCATGATCAATGAAGCTATTAGCCGCTGGTCCATGCAGATGTATACTTGAATTATAAACAATGTTTCTGCAGGTTCTTAAAAGTCCAGTCATTTGAATTTCAGGAAAAAAAAAAAAAATCTAAAATGTGATACAAAATTGATCGGATTATTTGGATTGGATTAACATTACTTTTATAATATAATATATTTTAGGGAAAAACTTGTATTGATCACACTGGTTAACAAATCAAAACCAAGGTTGAACCAATAACCACAAACAAACTACTCCATCCCTTCGGGAAGTTACAAATTCAACCAGTATCTGTAAACTCTGCAAGAGCTTGTCCAATCATCGTAGCTTCCTGTGCAAATGTCATTTATATGTATTTTTTTTAATTTTACACGAGTACTGAAAAGAACACAGGATTTGTCAATGTTATTGACGTTTATCAATGCTCTGTGCACTTTAATGTTTTATGATTTTTTGCTGTTTTGGATTTTGAGTGCTAAAAAGATTTTGCTTCTGTGTGCAAGACCCCATCAGAGAGGCACTTATGCATTTACAAATAAAGCATATTTTATTAGAATTTTTGTAATTCTGAGCCTTTTTATTCGGGTTACTTATGACACTCAGAACAACGTGCAGTTTTGAATGAATTAAACCAAAAAAAGCAAGTTTTATTTTGCAAATTTCACTTGCTCCCACAATTTCATTGCGATAGATGCCTAAAAACTTTGCAACATGCATAACAATATTTGAGAAAAGATGCTGTGAAATCAGGTATCTTAGGCCGCAGCAATCCCAAACAAAGCCTGGAGGGACTGACTAATGCATTAAAATTATTTCTGTCAATGTTACTGCCATCTAATATGGGTATGTGCAACTGTAGTGAGATCCAGCTCAAGAATAGTTCTTGGTTGAAGCCTGTTGAAAACTAATTTGAAGCCCTGCCTTGTGCAAGAAAAAGATTTTTTGTATTAAGGCATTAGAGTTTGATGAGAAGACAGAAATGCATAAAGCTGCTTCTAAAGGTCACCAGCAAATGCCTGGAACATTGTTCTGTATTCTCATCATGAGCGTCACCAAACTCCAGGTCTAGCATGACTCACTCTGCACTAGCAATATCTGGGATTTTCCTTCATATTCTTGGCACTTTTTTTGCCTATACAGACATAAAACAGTTCTAAAATTTCACTAATAATGGTTTTAAGAAGGTCGTAAAACATGTTAAAACCTGCAGAAACCCAGTATAGATATTAAGTTCAAATCAGAGAACCACCCTCCCCTCATTTGCTAAATTCTGTCTCTCCATAATCTTTCAGGTGTCATGGATGATGACGACGATCGCCGTCTTCTGGATATTTTAGGGTAAATGGACACGCCGTCACTTAATGAATGGATGCACTTGATGTTTGTCTCCACCAGGCGATTCACGGTGTCGCCACACATTTTTACATTCAGGCAATATTACTGGGGTTCCTCTTTGAAATCAAAGTCACAAGCATCTGCAAACTAATGTCTTCCTCTTTTGTTGAATTAGGGAAGTTAATAATGTAATGGCCCATTCACAAGAGGTTTATTGTAAACCATCTTCTGTCCCTCAACTTTGGGAGAGTTAAGCAATTTTCAAACCACACACAGGTTTATTATAGCACCTTAAAGTGTTCTGTGCTTGTTTCAGAGATGTGGATGCATTGAATGATTATCTCCATGGCAGCAACAGCAAGTCTGTGAGTGACACTTTCAGAATATATTCAGTCATTCATTATAAAAATCTGTCTGATTAGTCACTTTATTTTGATGCATAAAGAAACTGAGTCGGCTCTTTCTGTGTTAAATTCTTGTCTATCTTGTTTCTGCAGATTGAGGAGGATGATGTAACAAATGCAGCCTATGGGTCGGATGGATCTTTCTTTGCTAGTGACACGGTGAGTTTATCTGTGATCATCTTGATGCAACCTCACATTCTGAACACGGCGCATGTGCCCAGAGGCAAATCACATTTCAATACCAGTTGTAAATGGGATGTTAGTGAGATTTGAGTGGTAACACCTCTGTTATGATCGGCCTTGAATGGAGATGATCTACTCAACGCTCATAAGAACCAAGGAAAGTTGAGAGTGAACAAATATTTGAATATGATAAGTAGGGGTGGGAATCTATTGGCATCTCAAGAATTATTATTATTATTATTATTATTATTATTATTATTATTATTATTATTGTCAAGAATTGGGTTTTAAATGTCAGATTATTGACTTTTTGCTTCTATTCATTATCTTCAAAGAGAGAACTGCAGTATATGTAAGAATCTTTTCTTTCTTGACTTCTATGTGAATCCAGTTAGTCCTAATCAGGAGAAATATAATATATAAGGGATAATATACAGTGAGTTGGTCAATAATTACATAATTCAAGTCCTGCACCACCCTGTCAGGGCTAATTTTGTAATAATAACAGTTATTATTACAAAATTAGCCCTGACAGGGCCTGTTATCGTTATCCTGCCTATTACGCAACTACTTAATTAAAAAAATCTGGAATTTTGCAAAAAAATATGAATTTGAAGTCTATGATCAGAACTGTGTCAACAGCAACAGCCTGTTATGCATAAATAACAGACCTTAGAAAGCCATAACTTACCAGAATAGAGTATATAACAATGGTTAACTACATACTAAAATGATAAAAAAGCATTTTATATAGTTCCCTTTTTTCCACAGCTGATAAAAAGCATCATACATGTATGAGACGGACCTGCAGGGAAGTCTCTGTTTTATTCAGTTCACATGCAAACAGTCTTCTGCTTTCTGCTCATTTCCTCTGAACGCTTCATTCAGGCGGGCTCCAATGCTGGCCTCAAGGATGGCTCCTCTTCAATGGGCGAGTTCGGCGAGGATTCAGCAGAGGCAGGCCTCCAGCTCTCCAGCAGCCTTTCATTCATCGAGGATGAATTGGGGACGGAGACGTCGCCTGGAGGGGTGGATCTCGGCGGGGAGGACCAGCCCTTCGACATCCTGCAGAAGTCTCTCATGGAGGCCGACATCACGGAGCAGACGCTGGCCCAGGAGGCCTTACTGGACTCCCAGCCCGCTCCCACTCTAGTGCAGGCCCCTGTTCCATTCCCCTCCCAGCTGGTTTCTGGGGGTTATGGAGGGGGAGTGGGCGTGGTAACCACGGCGACAGCTGCGTTCCCCGCAGGCCAGTTCCTGCAAGGGGTGTCGCAACTGCCCAACGGCTCCGCCCAGCACATCCAGGTGTTGGGCTCGTTCGGGGCGGGTGGTGGTGTGATGACTCTGAGCAGCTTGGAGAGGTCCCCTCAGATTGTGCTGAGGCAGGGGGCCCCTGTGTCTGCAGCAGGGACCCCAGCAGGGGGACAGGTGTTCGCCCCCACCCAAGGGCAGGTTGGGTTACCTTTCAAAAACATACCCCTTCAAAACATCATCATCCAGAGGGGCCCCGGAGGGACCCAGACTCTTGTCAGACCAATCCAGCCTAAACCCCTTCAGGCTGGGGCTCAGACTGTCTACAGTCTGGGTCTGCAGCCCACTCCCACCACCCTGGCTAATGTAGTTAACGCTAACGCGGCTGCTCCTGCGGGACAGTACACCGCCAACGGCTCCATCGTGGTGCAGCCGCCCCTGGAGCAGCAACAAGCACAGACTAACATCCCACCCGGACAGTTCCTGCTACCCAGCTCTCTGGCTCTCACTCCGGCCAACACCATCCACAACGGCCCCGCCGACCCCAACTCAAACGCCCTCATCACCAGTCAGAACGCCGTACAGATTGTTGCGGGGCAGAACTTCACGGCGCCACCAGCGGGCCAGCTCATTCTGAATCAGGGAGTAGTGGGTGGGAATCAGGTCGGAGGGGGTGTAGCTCAAACATGGACAGGAGTTTCCTGCGCGAGCTCCGTCCCTGCGCAGACATCGTGCGCTCCTGGGCGGCTCACTCTGGTCGGCCCGGCGACGGCGGGGATCAGCAGTCAAGGCCAAGTCACGGCGAGCCCTGTCCAGCGCCTTCTAGTGACTCAGACTCAGAATTGCACTTCTCTGTCCCCTTTATCTGGTACTGTGACACAGGAGCAAGACTACAGACAGGTACAATCACAAGTTACTGCCACTATTTCATTTAGTTTTCACCCTGAAAACTTTTATCTGACTTTTGTTTGAATTTTTCAGAATTCTTCATCACCGGCCCTCAAACAGGAACGACCGGTGCAGCTCAGCAGCGTCCATGGTAACAACTTTAATCATTTCTTTTTCAATTACATATTTAAAAGCTGCACTTTGACCTAATGAGGTTGTTTTTTCTCTCTCTTTTAGTCATGACTCAAGATTCAACGCTAAACTCTCAGGTATCTCACTTATTCTGCACCTCATGTGTTTTACACTCATGTCGCTGTACAGTATATTTAAGGTGAATTATGCTAATCGTGATCGCTAATCGACTTTGGTGTGTACTCTTGCTCGTTTTAGGTCAGTGCTCAGAAGAGACCTGCCCTTCCACCACTTACAAGAGGAGGAATGTGAGTTGTTTTTTTACTTCCTATGTGTTATTTAGACCAGGCTTATTAAAATCCATCATTTATAAATGATTTATGTATGAAAATGAGGGAGAGATATTCGTTAGTTATGTCTGTGGTCAGGCACAGAGACACTTCATTAAAAAATTTCGACTGAGGTTGCAGAAGGACAGTCATTGACAGAGCTTGTCTCTTTCCTTCGTCATCTCTGTAGGATTTTACAACAGTTGAGGAAGGATCATGCTGGCGTTCACACACCAGATCAGCGTCGATTCACTTCAGTCGACGATGCGCTGCAGAGACTCCTCCCTTACCACGTGTTCCAGGGGGCCCCGCCCAGCCAGGATGAGTTCTCACAGGGTATGGCCTTGAATTCATTACCTTTAGCCTAAATCTGGGGAACTGCAGCCCCTTTGTTGTTTATGCGTGTGTTTCAAGGTCTCTGCAGATCTTTAAACACTCAAATCTTTTTTTGCCAGTATGGATATGAAATAGGTTTTACATTTGCAGAAGTACAGTTATGTTTGCAGAATTAAAGTACCTCGTTTTGTGTGGGTTTGTTTGCAGTGGATGAAGAATTTGAGGTAGTTGCAACTCAGGTGCTGAACAGGACACAGTCCATGATCAACAAATACAGACGGCTGCTGTTTGTGGAAGCTGAGGTAGGAGCACACAAACATGAGCAACCGGTTGCACACATGTATGTGTTTCACGTTAAGACATGCACAGGCCTAACAGGTTGTCTCTCCCGTCTTCCCTGCAGCGTTCCAGTCCGTCATCAGAGATGGTGATGATTGACAGGACGTTCAACCAAGAGGAGCGCAGCAACCTGACGCAAGACAAACGCATGGTACTAGTGGATCCAGGTAAAAAAATACAAGAAGAGCAAATAATGTTGTCACAGAGAGACGGTTCAGAAAGGAGCCAGCACACTTTAGAGTAATTTCAGTGACTGTGTCATGTTGGTTTTTGCCAGATTCTTCCGCCCTGTAGTCACCAAAGTAAATATTAGACCTATTTTCACAAGCCACATATCTTCTGAACATTCTGACACTAAAATGGTATTTTTCAGACAAACAAACAAGGAGAAAATGGACTTTCTTTGAGACTTGTTTGTCTTATTAACTCATACTTGTGATATGTGACAACACAGATATGCTCTATAACAATGTCAAGCATGTTAAGCTAGCAGATAAACGCAAGTGGCAAAATAAAGAGCAAACATTAAATCTGTGTTGTATCTGTTGGTTTGTATCTGGGGTCTGTGTGGTTATCCACTTAGTAAACCAAGGGTTTCCCAATCTAGACATGAGCGAGTTCACATTAAAGGGACTGTGTTTGCAGCATTTGACCAATCGCAGCATGGACAAATCTACTGGCAGCAGGGCAGAATATTTTGCAAACAAAGAGCAGGCTAAATTATTGAAGGACAGCTTATAAAAAATCACAGACTGTGTGAATAATAATGATAATAATTCATCTATTTTTTAAAGTGCTTTCAGGATGATCATAGATTATTTTTAGAACATTAAGGACACATAAAAAGCAGTTCAAGTTTATTATAAATTAATAGTTTTATAATGTCACTGCTCCATCATCAGGGCATGAGAGGATCTGACTATAAGTACATTTGTGTATTCCATTAAATTCCAGCTCAGATCTTCTGGCTTCATGTCGCCAACTTCCATTGGAAATAACTAACTTACGCACTCATAAATATAATTTAATACGTTTACTTTATCATCTGTCATCATCTGATTTGCAGAGAGATGATCAAATGTATTAATTGATCTTGTGTACAGAAGCACAATGAAATGGGCTTTGTTGGCCAGTCTTTGGACACTTTTCGTAGATCGTCTTCTTCTCTTCTTCTTCTCTCTTGTTCAACGCTGTTTCATAAGATTTTAAAGACAATTCACTTAAGTCCAGCATAAGTTACCATGGTGATGTAACCCAGTAGGAAGTGAACTACCGTCATAGGACTGAAAACACAGGGTTAATCCTTTAGTGCAGAATCAGAATCAAAAACACTTTATTTATCCCCAGAGGGAAATTATTTGTGTTGCTGTTCCCATTCAAGAATAGAAGTGTGTATATATAAGCATATAGAAAATATAAGGATAGAAATGGAGATGTAAAAACATGTAAAAAATATGTTAATTATATTACTGTTTACACAACAATATAGAAAAAAATAAATAAGAGGTGTAAAAATATGTAAACAACAATATTACACATAAACAGCATGAAAACAGCAGTAATGCTGAAGATGGAGGATAAGTGTTAGGATGCAAGAGTATTATAAACAAGAGTTTAGGTTGGTTTAAATGCGCAGTAGAAATAAATAAATAAATAAATAAATAAATGCAGTAATGATGCCAGTGTATTGCACTATTGAATTATTGAGTATTGAACAATTAAATTATTGCACAAATAACCATTTTGTTAGATCAGTATTGCACATATGAAGATGGAAATTAAATATAAATAATAATCAGTTTCTGGTGAGTTGAACCTTAAACGACTAATTAGTAAGCAGCTTCTGACAGCTGGGAAATAAGTTCAGGTCAGTCCACAAGTTAACTCGCTGATTACAAATCTTGCTTCATAGTAAAGGCCCCTGCTTTCAAGATAGGAAGTATATACCATTTCATAACATTTCATTTGTTATCTCTGTATTTGATTTTATTTATATATTTGTTTCCTCTTTGTCTGTTTTATAGATGCCTTCTTGGAGGACTTCTGTTGTGGGATGAAATCCAAACTTTTCCAAGATCCCCCTCTCCCCCCTCAGTCGTCGTCCAGCCGCAGCTGGAATCAGTCAGACAGAGGCTCTACGGAGCCGCCGTACAGGACAGACTCCCAGCCCGGGTATGGAGACCCGGGAGGGGGTGGGGCGGATAAACCCCACCCTCCACACTTAGACAACAAGAGCGTCCTGGAACTGAAGAGATCCCAGCAACACTACGGGCCCAGCAGCACCGGCAACAACAGCCTCACCGCTGCCAACAGTTATCCCCAAGGTAACCCCTCAACTTTCACAGCAACGCCGGGGGGACAGACGCACTACCACCTGTCCTCCCACCCGATCCAGCCCCAGTGCCCCCCTCAGCTCACATCGCCCCCTCACAACGACACAGACTCTGCTCTGGAGGCTGCAGTCAACAGCATCTTGGAATGTTAAGACTGATCATATCGACCCTAATGTATGGTTTCTCTTTTTGTGTGTGGATGTTTTATTTTTGTCAAACTCTCCTGATATTTGTTGTGTTCCCCCACAACCCTGTGTGAAGAGAGGTCAACTCTTCTTTCAGGCCTGTATTATCTTTGTGACACCATCTCCGGCCATGTAGCATGTACTTTGTTCTCTCTTTTTGGTTTATTTTATTTTATTTTTTGAGGCATGACGTAGGAGTCAGGGACTCCGACAAGGTGCCGGATAACCGCAGGCACTTAAATTTACCTATAAAGATCCGGGAATGTGTGCAATGCAACGGACTAACAGATGGAAAATGTTGTTTTGTTTATTTTAACTTTATTTTAACGGGCTGTGATGTCAGTAGCTTGAATATAAGAGTGTCCCTCTCTTCACACACATCATTAAGGGGATAGTTCGGATTTATGTGGGGGTTGATGTGGGGTTGTATGAGGTGCTTGTAGTCAGAGTTTTAGCTACAGTAGATTCCAGTCATCACGTCTCCAGTTAGGAGAAGCAGAGACGAGAACCAGCATGGAAGCGCATCAGTGAACTGCTGTGCAACAAAATGTGTTTTAGCCACTTACAAGGCTATATTTAAAAGTAGGCTATATTTAAAAGATTTCCACCATTTTACTTTGCCATCAGACAGCCTTTTCTAATGGGAAACCACCTTTATATAAGTCAAATATCGCCTCAGTTGAACACACCAAACTCCATAGGCAAAATCAGTAATTTTACCTTGCAGAATACTGGAGTTGCTGGTCTACCGCTGCCTTGATTGGTGAGTTTGTTTGTTGTTATTGTGTGACTTTGGTTAATCCGAACTAACCTTTTAAAACACCAAAGTCACACGATAACACAAACAAATTAACAGATTAAGGCAGCAGTAACCAGCAGCTCCTGTGTTCTGCAAACTAAAATGACTGATTTCGCCTATGGAGTTTGGTTTGTTTGGAGAGAGCGATATTTGGCTTGTGTAACAGCAGTTTCCTGACAGAAAAGGCTGTCCAGCTGCTACGTTAACTGGTAAAAATATAAAAAAATATAGTGTACACTTTTAGGTGTAGCTGTTTTTAAGTGGCTAAAGTATCTTTTGTTGCCGATCCTGTTCACAGCAGTACATTGCTTAGCTTCCTACACCAGAACTCCTGCTGCTTCCACTGTAGCTACACTGTAACACACCGACTATCAGTAAGTACCGCGTACGGCTCTACTTCAAATAATCCAAACTGTCCCTTTTAATATTTCGTGCCAGTTGATTCCCCCACTACCTATGCTGAAAAACAGGGATGAGAAGGAGGGACAAAATGACGACTCTGTGCCTAATTTTAGGTTTTTATTTTGAAGTGTTTACATGAAGAAGCTCTATTCAAAAATATCCATGCACACACACACACACACACACAAACGCTTGAGGTAGATTCATGGTTCAGAGGTGTAGATTTCCTTTAAGATAAGCTCAGTAGAGACACATTCACATAGACAAATTGCACTAAACGTACTGTTGCTTCTTTCAGGAACTATATGAGTATGAGGCTCTTTGTTGATACACAGTGTACGCTCGGCTAAACAGAATGTGAACATTTTGGAACTGAACCAAAATCTATCTGCCTGCTTTCAGCTGCCTGCAACAAGGACAACCTCTTTAATCACACTAGAAACCAGTCAAACTAGTCACACAGACCTTTATAGTAGTGTTACTGTACTCGGCAATGCTTTCTCTCTTGTGCTTAAGTCACATTTTCTTTGGCATTTTTTCTTTTGTACCTTAAAGGTATGCAAGCCCCGACACAGACACAGACACAGGACAAATCTCGATCTCAACCACTTTTTTTTATCATTTCACATTTGTGTCAGCGGGAGCTCAATCCTCAGATTGAGGAAGATATGTTACATTTTTTATTTTAGATTTTTATTTCCTCATTTATTTTTATTTTTTATTTTAGAAATGACATGAAAAAAGACAACTGTTTTTTGTTTGTTGTGACGTGTTCCCCGGCTCTGTGAAAATGACCCTGGAGGGTTATTGATTGTATGTATATTTGTCTGCCTTCTGCATACAGTATATTGATATATTGATCATATCTATCTATGCTTTACTACCTTGATATGTCTACCAGTGCGTGTGTGTGTGTGTTAATCTGCGCACACACACACACACGCTGGTCCATGACTGTTTTCATGTAGTTTGGTTGTTTGATTGCCATGCTCTCCTTGACTTCATCCCCAAGTGTTCGCTCAGTCTCCCAGGACGTTTTTCTCACTTTCCAGCGTTTCCTTTCAAGCGTTTCTCACATTTTTTCCCTCTCAGCAGCGCAACCAAAATTCATGATAGGAGAGAGTGTGGTCTCATCCAGAATCGCTGTCAGATCTTTTTGTCTTTGTGATGGCGGCAGCAGCTCCGTGGCTCCCACTGTGTTCTGGTTTTGTTGAGTTTTCACTTAGTTTTTAAAGCTGAAACTTTGCTTGTGTACATGAAAATCACAAAAAACTCCAAAGCACTCCCTTTAAAAACTATTTAGAAATTAAAATGCCTGTCACAGCATGGTTATTAGGGGGGTAAATCACAAGATTCATCTCAGTATGATTGTATTTTCATTCTTTTGACAACTGTATAATGTTTGCCATGATACGATTTTGATTTGATTCAGACCAGGGGTCTTTGATCAATATCAGATGATATCTTATGTCCATTTAATACAGTGAGTTACATTTATATCAACTCACAAAAAACAGCTAAATTATGATTAGCCAGTTTTATATGATATGCCATGGTCATTTCAAAATAAAAGCATATCTTAAAGATGACAATATAGTTGTATCTTCACACCCCTAATGGTCATGTTAGACCTTAAAACAAACTCTTTGACACATTTCAAGCCCTTGTGAAGGAGTCAGATTAGTAGTTTTTTGACTCCCAGACGACGGCTTGATGCCGAAACGTAATAGAGTTTGTTTGTTTCAACATCTAACGTGACCGCACCATGATAATAAAGGCATTTTAATCATTTTAAAAAGTGCTTTAGAGTTTGTTTGTTTTTTGTGATTTTTGTGTACACATTTCCCTCTTCAAACAAACTCATTTTGAATCAAGGATGCATTCTTACCCAAATTTATTCAAAAACTTTATTAAAACATGTAATATTTAATTATGATTAAGAATTAATCCAAATATTTGCCTTATTTCTGTTTTTGGAACAATATTTTTTCTTCAGAAATCTGCACTAAGAAAGAAAAATTTCCACCAAACCCAACACAGGACCAAAGCTTAGATTAAATGTGTTAAATCTAAAGGCGGATGAGTCTGGATAGCGCCACCTTTCTCCTGTAAACGAGTCTGTGAAATATGCTTGCCAGTAGGCTACAGGAGCAGACTGAAGGCCTTTTACATGAGGTGATGTTTGAGTGCCAGTGCCCGCCTGTATCTCTGCCTATAGACCTCTTTATCTACCAGTGCACTCTGAGAAAACTGGGCTCTCTGCTTTGAAAGCAAATCTCCTGTGACATGCAAGAGTCACGTGAGGTTTATTTGCTCCTTCAAGCGGTTGCTGCAAGACTTTGTGCCTCTATAGCACTTAAATCCATGAGAAAGTTAGTTTTAGACTTGCACAAAGTAGGGACGTGTTCAGTGTTGGTGAGACATTGTGTTATCTTGATGCATATCAGCGTCTGAGGGCCTGGTAGGAACATACTGTGCTTTTTCTCCCCCTGTTTTCAGTGCAGATAAGTGTCTTTCTGCCTCCATTCTCAATGTTATTTTGTCTCACTTGATTTGTATAGTTTGTTGTTTTTTGTATAAAAATGAAAAGTGAAACACAAAATATTTATAATTTTTGTATGGAGAAAAAAAGAAGAATGTAAAACAAAGAAGAAAACAAAAACGTGAGAAAATGGAAATTATTTTTTATTGTGTTGGCTGATGAGAAGCGGCATCAGGAAAAAAAAAAAAAAAAACGTTACAAAAATACTGTCATTTCTTCATTTGTAGCTCATGTGTGTTCACTACAGCAGCGAGGAGAGTCGACAATAAATTCATTTTGAATACAATGACAAACTGGTCCA
>JAJHUR010103456.1:0-40786 GCA_027495735.1 Lutjanus campechanus
TATTTTTTTTTTTTTTTTTTTTTTTTTTAATGTATGGATGTATAGAGAGTGTGTGTGCTCAGTAACTTTCCTAAGATCGATAATGCTTTATGAGATGTTGAAAGTCTATAGTTTAATTTGATTATATAAATCAACACTGTAGGGTTTCATGATAATTTGCTTTGTACATAGTTTATAGTGTTTATAGCACCCAAAAAAGTAAGGTGAATTTTTGGACTCTAGTTTATGGTTTATTTTGGCAAATAAATGTTTTCCTCCCTCACAGACACACACACACACACACACACACACACACACACACATCTGCCATACACACTCACAGACACAAACACGCAGCCTCTCCCATGAAACCCAACCTGAATTGGGTTGTCCAATATCATGGATCACTCTGGATAAATAAATTTGCTTTCCCACTTCCTCCCCACTCAATCCTGTCTCCACACACACCACAGGCCTCTGTAAATTGTTAGTACCCGCTGTCTGTAATATGATATTACAACAATTAGTAATTAGACACAATACAGCACTGGTACATTGAATTTATGTTTCTGTCTGCGCCTTTTGCAGATGCGTTGGTGCTGGGTGTCACTGGGAAATTTTATCACTACTGCTGGTAATAGAATTGAGGAGGGAGGTGGGAGGGGTCGTACAGATTGTGTTGTCAGGGTTTCCTGACAGATGAGCTGAGCTTTACTTACAGATCCCCAACCACCCCCACACTCCTGCTCTTTGTACAATTTAATGAGCTTTATTGGCACAGAAGTTCACAAACAATATTGCCAAGGCAATTACATACAATTGACATATAATGTAGATAATGATTAGATTTTCATGAATGCATGCTTGTGGATTTCAGTGTGAGAGTGAATAATTGAACTTGAGAAAACAGAACAATGAAATATTTACAGCAGCCTGATAACTCACGAGGAAGAAAAACAATGTGCAGATGATGAGGAGAATAGTTTCATGTGTTGATCAGATGTTTACAAGATGTTTTTCTACACACACTGTGTGATAGATAGATAGATAGATAGATAGATAGATAGATAGATAGATAGATAGATAGATAGATAGATAGATAGAATCTATTTTATTAAATGTCATCTGATCTTTGTAGAAATTGTTTCTCTGTATGTAGAATAAAAAAAACAGAATTGACAGAGGCAACCTTCTGTTGGCAGGCAGTGTTGTTTGAGTTTATAATAAGGTTGTGCTTAATGAGTCTACATGTTTCATGTTATGCCAGATTGTACTGGATTAATAGCACTGAAGTTTGCTATGAGTCATTGTTCACTGATTGTGTTTTTCTTTTCTTTTTTTCTGACATGCCATAGTGTTTGTGTTTCTTCGTGTGCTCTCCAGTGTTCAGGCACTGCCCTCCCACTCCTGCAGCTTCAGTGAGTGATTGGTCACAGGTGTTTCCCATCACTAATCAGGCCTGGAGCTTAAAGTCTGTGTACAGGAAAGTACAGGTGTTTTTTTTTTCTTCAACAAGACATTCACATTGTACATGTGAGAAAACAGATGCCAAAAACTTGTGAAAACACAGAGAACTATGTCGCACTGAACTGTGGAGTTAAACCAGGGGACTGTTGTTAATGATTTCTGTGGTCAGAATTGTTTGGGCAGACCCGAAACATGGTTTGGTGATGTTGGTGAGAAAACTGCTTATTCTGTCATGATTTTGTGTCCTACTTTTATATACTTAGTAATTTTTAATGATTCAAATTTGGCTGCGTGGTTAATCACATACTGTATGTTTCTGTGGTGTGACAAATCCAGAACACACATTTAGTATTGCTTTAAACAAAATTTAAAAACATAAGGAGAGCAAGATATTGTTAGTGCTGTTTGACAGATATCAGTTGGCAGTTTAGTCTGTATATTGCCGTTTTAGTTTGTGTGTTACTGGCATGCTTAATAACAACGTATCAAATGACAATGTGACAGACTAATGAGAACTATCACCCAAATCTGGTCAGCTCCCTTATGGAGTGTTATATACACAGCTTTGTCAAATACTCGATTCTGATTGGTCAGTTACAGCATTCTAAGGTCTGTTATTTCTGTATAACAGTTCTGATCATAGACTCTGGAGGAGCAAAAAATCATTTTCAAATTCATATTTTGTGTCAAATTATTATTATATTTTTGGTAAGTAACCCTTTAAAGCGATATTCCACCCCTGGATGATAATCCACTCAATATGTACTCACCCCTATGCAGATGTGAGAATGGGTGAAGATCTTCAGTTCACAAAACAATCCTGGAGTTTCAGCAGAAAACATCCCAGGTAGCATGTAAACATGGTGTTGATGTATCGCAAGACTTCGTATATCTCTTAATGGATGCACGTGTGAAAATATCGTGAGATCTCTTGTGCATCCAGCTCGAGTCTGAGGCTAGTTGACATTTCAGCCAAAAACATGGTGTGAATGGTGTCTTTTGTGGTTAAATTTTAATGTTGCGGCTCACAGACACTTGAATTACACCACACGAGCAGGATGGAGACATTTTGTGTTTGTTTTGTCTTCTCTTTTTTACATTTTAAACATGGTCACCATTCACTCTAATTATGCTGGATTTGGCTGCAAGGCTGTTTTCTGCTGAGACTCCGGGATTGTTTTGTGAACTGAAGATCTTCACCCATCTTCACATCAGCATAGGGGTGAGTACATATTGAGTGGATTATCATGGGGGGGGGGTATCACTTTAATAAGTGGGATAATGTACAGTGAGCAGGTTATTGTGAAATAATAGATGATTCAAGATTCAAGTCCTGCATCACTCTGTCTGGGTTTATTTCACAATAAAGACCTACTAACTGTACATTATCACTACATGTAGACTTGGCCCACAACTTTACTTTTTGGATCATTCTCACCACTTTTACCATAGTATTCGGTTGCACCAGCAGCTTTTTTCAGCAAAATCTGATGCACTGTACATTACCTGCTTAGCACCAAACAGCAGACAGACACAGTTAGAGAGTAGCTGGTAAACATAGTGGAGCATTTGGCATCTAAATGAGCCAGATGTTTCCCTCAAGACTTGGTACAGACCAGAAATAGAGCTAAAAGAGAGTTGATATTGGACTAATATTCCCCTGGTGGTCAGAAACATGACTTCAATTGGATGATCTGTTGATCCATAACTGCTGGATGTGTAAGTAAGCAACTACTTGCTAACAAGTTCACTATACAGTATCAATTGTATGTTCTGTTGACCAAAAAAATCAGCTACTGCCAAGTCTAATTTTCCTTTTTTATTTTTTCCTATCTTTCTTTTTTATATATATATATTTCATTATATATTTTTCAAATGTCTCTTTTTTTATACCTACCAAGATCAAAAACAAACAAACAGACATGGCAGAGTAGAACAAAATAAACACAGAAAAAAGTGTGCCCCCTCCTTGAACCGCCACCTTACCGTGGTGGAGGGGTTTGAGTACTTGAATGATCCTAGGAGCTATGTTGTCTGGGGTTTATTGCCCCTGGTAGGCTCTCCCAAGGCAAACAGGTCCTAGGTGACGGGTCAGACTAAGAGCGGTTCCAAAGCCCTTGATGGAAAGAATGAGAGCAAGGACGTTTACGCTGCCCGGATTGGCGTCACCGGGGCCCCACCCTGGAGAAACTCTGGATGGGCACTGGACAGAGCACACTGAATTTTTTCAAGGTATATACAGTGAAGAACCATTTGTTATAATAAGGAGGGGAAACAAACTTCCTGTCTCTCACGATAATCCTTTTTGCTAGGACCATACCAAACACGAGAGCTTGTTGTGATGCTGGGGGAAGAATTGAAGCAGAGCTGGGGTGAACCAATATCACAGAGAGACAGTCAGGGATTAACTGTCTGCTGTATATGTCACTGTATAAATGAAAAATGTCATCCAAGAATCTCTTGCAGGAAGACCAGAAAATATGGCCAAGAGTCCCATCACCTGAATTACACTTATCACAGGTAGCAAAAAGATTCTGTTCAGTTTGGTCTTGGATAAGTGCAGCCGATGGATGACTTTAAACCGAATGAGTTGATAGATTGTTAGAACATGTTTTGATCCTGTCTAACCCTTTTCACCCACAAGTCATCCAAAATCTCCTCAATCTCCTATCTTTCTCACATGCAAATTCCTCTGTGTCTTTCTCTCTCATGCACATATCAGAAACGATGAGCAAAGGGACCTGCGGCAAGGAAGTCCTTTTTGTGTAATCTGCAGTGAAAACGATTGACATATTACTAAAACACATTATTATGCTTTGGCAATAATCAAGGGTCATAAATGTTACCTGCTCAGCTAGGCTAATAATTGCTGGGGTGATTACTGGGGTGTTAATAATTATGACCCTCATTAATATCATTCTTGAATACTTGTGCACATAGCTGATAACAGAAAAATATGTCAGTGACAACCTGCATTGTGTGATCAACAATAGGGAAACAAAAAAAGACATCACTTTTCAGTGTCAGAGGCTACAGAAAGATTTTTTTTTTCACTGGCCAGCAGTATGTTAACCATGTTTGCTATAGTTTTATTACTAAAAATCATCAATCATCAATCTTCTTCTTCTTCTTCTTTTTTTTTTTCAAAAAGACTAATCACCTTTTGGTGATGAAAAATTCATGTGTAAAGCCACAAAAGTGTAGTTTTGTAGTTGTAGATGTGTAGTTTTGGCATTTATATGCCTTAGAGGAGGTTCACGCTAAATATCAGTTTCTGAAATGAACCAATGTGAGGATGATACATATTCCAGCTGGTCAGGTTTGCATTAATAAAGGCAAGTTCAACAAATGTCCAGAAATTGTAAACCTATACACTGAACCATACATGAGGCACTTTTCTTGAGTTGAGTGGCTGTAAAATGGTGGACACTTAATTTTGTATAAATTCTTCACAATAAAGCTATCCCTTTGTTTATTTGAAAACTTTCATTATGAAGCTGCAAAAACAGGAAATGTTGTTCAAACTACAGAGATTCAGTCAGAAGCTACAAAAGTACTGAGAATGAAACACACGGAGGCTTTTAAAAATGTCTTTCTCGCTTGAGGGGGAGAGGCTGATGGCACAACTGGTTGGGTCCTGACATGTCTATCTTTGGTTTTAGGTCTTTTATATAAATTGCTCTTGTTGGGAAGCTTTTATTGTACTTGCAGGAACGTTGTCAACTTGATTACAGTTGCTATATTTTGTCTCTCTCCGGGGGGCACAATGGTCCAGGTTTGTTCCCTGCCAGTCGATGTATGAAATGACGCATTCAATGGTACACTTCTGTGATTGGTTGGAAATTAAGCGGAACAGAGGGCAGTTGTTTGGTCTGCAGTGCCAGTGTCGTGATTAATTATGTCTTTCTAATGCCATAAACCAAAATGGCATTAGAATGCTTAATTCATGAATGTCTCAGGGTCTCCCCACTATATTGGACCATGATGTTACTGCACATTCAGGAAGACAGTAACCAACTTGGCGTGATGTACAGACTGTTGAAAAATGAAGCTAAGCTACCTCAGTGGAGGGGAATAAAAGAAAAAGCCAGATAGCAAAAGACAATAATCACTCCATCCTGCAGCCGTCTAGCAAGAGATATAGAAGCATCCGTAACAGCAGACTGTGAGTCTCCTTAATACATCCTCCGCCCTCCAATTAAAGGTTTATTTTTATGATTTATTATTCATTCAATGATTAAAAAAGGGGGAGAATAAGGGATGTGAAGGACCCCATGCCTGTGTTTGCCTGAGGCTCCAAAATGACAAAATCCCCACCTGGTTCACACCAACCCAAATGAACCACACCAGAGGAAGAATGCTCTAGTGTTTGGTTCAACTGGACTTAACAAGGCTGGTGCGAAGCTGCCCTTAGTGTGGACATGATCTTACACACACAGACACACACACACACACTCTCTCTCTCTCTCTCTCTCTCTCTCTCTCTCTCTCTCTCTCTCTCTCTCTCTCTCTCTCTCATTCTGTGTTCTTCCCTTTCTGACTCCGTACCCTTGTTGACCTTTCATATTTGCCATAATCTCTCTTGCACACTGCTCTCCTTATCTGCTGCTGATCTGGTGACTTTATAGGATGGAGAGACAGCCGCCATGTGTGTGTCTGAGTGTTTGTGTGTGAATGTATGCATTGAAAGAATCATGGAATATGCCAGATAATTAGTGGCCAAACTTTCCTTAAGCACTGGATGTTGAGTGTTACACGATATGCTTGTGGGACAGAGGAAAGGGTATAGGAAGATGTATGTTTACGTCATTACCTCCATGTGCACTTGTTTTCTGTGTGCATGAGTGTGTAAACCCTCTGGGCTGCAGTTTAAAGGCTATTTAACATTTTATAGCTAACGCCATAAAACAACTAATCCAAAACCTGTGCAATGAAAAAGTTGGAAAACCTCACCCAAGCTGACATTTAACACATAGATACACACCTTAGAGGCACACACGCAAAGAGCAAATGCACTTATTACACTGAGACACATACACATATACTGTACAGTACATGAACACACACACTGCTCAGGGTTTATCCTGGATTGTCTAAGATCCCATTTCAGGAAATGGGCCTCTGGATTGGTTTCCCACTTGGGGTAGAGAGAAAGAAATGAACTGTATGGTCGTCCTCTGATGATAACCCATGTATGTGGTTTCTTTGGCTAATCCTAATCCTAATTTGTGTGGAGCTGTATTTGTGTGTCTAAAGGTGAGATGGTGGTAAATGTAAGTCTATTAGATCAAGCTGATAGTGAAGAGCTCTTGAAGTGATGTAGCAGTGTGTGTGTGTGCATAATTGTGGGAGTTTAGACACTTCTTTCATTCTGTAGGAATGCCCTTTTATTGTGTCTTGCATGTCAAACAAGGACATCAAGTCAGTTTTTTTGGGTTTTTTTTTTTTTTTTGGTTTGCAAAACACTTCATTCATTCAGCTGTATAGCCTCTCATACTTTGTAGATCTCAAGGCACAAATACACAGCTTTGACGCTTGTGACTTGACATGAACCAACAAAAACCAGTGGAGCAGTAATTGGTGCTGTTCTCTCAGTAATATTATTTTATTTTAAAATGTATGCTCAGAAGTAACCAGCCACTTTAAAGAAAGCGCAAAGAAAGACTGGAGTTATGGCCTTGAGGGAACAGTGAGTTTTGGATCTTGATGTGCTTGACATTTATGGGAGTGGATCACAAGCATAGTCTCAGAAAGGACTGTATAGACATGGTAAGATACAAAGGATTTTTTGCACTTGAAGTCAAGTGTATTTGAAGGCATGCACTTCTCCCACAATTCAACAGAAATCAAGAAATATTTTTTGTGTTTAGCCTCAATATATTAGCAGGGTAACTGAGGACATACAGTACAGTGTCTAAGCTGCAGGTATTTTGTGGCCACTGTTACAACACACTCCAGTGCACCACATTCTAGTTTTTTTTTTTTTCTTTCTACAATTTAACATCAGAGCTGGATTTAGATGGAAGTACTGCCTAAGTCACAATCAGTGTTTTTCAGAACTGGGTCTTCACTTAAACAATATGCTTTTAACAGATTACAAATTGTATTTGGAAGCCTTCTTTTTTTCTTTAAAGAAACGTCACGTGCCTAAGATCACTATTCACTCTTATTTAATGATCGGGTGTGGAAAAACACTTTGTGGAACTAGAACTTCTCTTATGCGAATGATTTCTAACTATATTGTTCCTGCAGATGGAGGAAGTTCCCTTAGCTGCATCCCATTGGCTTCTCTGGCTGGTTCTAGCACAAAAAACAATATTCATTTAAATAACAGTGAATATAAAATGCTTGCAATTAATTGAATTTAGTAAGATTTGGGGGAATGAGACCAAATGAAGCATACTGTGTGCATGCTTGACCATATAATACTAAAAATGTCAAATTACAGTATGTAATTTGAAAAGACAGCACAGTCAGTGTTAGAATCAGCTTTGATTGTTTTGTTGAGTTTCTGAGAATGAACTAACAGGGTCTGGTTCAATAGATACCAGAGGGACATTTGCAGACTGAAGATGCAGTCATCCAATTAGTAAATTAGATCACCCAGTGCTGATATTAGGAGATGGTAGTTCAGATAAATATAGGAGTATATAGGAGACTTCACTTTTGTATGTCAATGAAGTCTGTGCGTACAATCTTGAATAAGTGTTTTTAGCAATTCGCATGATTGTATTCTGCATTAGGAAGGGAAAGTGATGGAGAAACACTGATTGTTCTTTCAGCTGTCAGACTTCTTCCTCCGTTTCTTCTGTTCTTCTTCATCCCCAGATGCTTCAGTGGTGCAAACAGTAGAGGACTGTGACTCAGCTGGATAGAATTGTGGATGGGTGTGGGTTTTGCATGGAAAAACAGTCTGCATGCTGTCAAAAACTGACTGGAAAATGTGAGAGAAATATATCAAAATCTCATTTTAATAATTCCCACAAGTCCACTGTTGACCAATGAGCTTCTTAATAGAGGCTTGTGATTTACACATACTATAAGTCATAGATAGAGGCTTGTACCCGCTGAAGAGTGCCCCCATAAAAAATAAACTCTTTAGTGGCAGCAGCTAATTAAATGGAAATATGTCTTCTATCAAACAAAGTCAATTTTTAGCTTTCACATTCATTTGCAAAGTACACATTTGTAAGTTAAATATCCTAATAAGAATGTCATTTTCTACAGAATGTGCAGGTACAGTATAGCTCAAGGGTGCCAACAAACACATTCATTCTAAAATTCCCCTCTATTTAAAGAAAGTGAAACCTTATTAAAGGATTAGCAGTACATTTTCTATGATGCCAATATGTGTAAGGTACTACAGATACATGAATAATACATTATAACGCATGCAAGATATATCTCAAGAATCAATATAAGCCTTCATGATGCATTATGATGTCTTATTAAAAGCAGAATTGCATGTATGATCATTACTATTAATATTATATATTTGATTTATTTTTCATTCAAGTTAGTCTGCTTGATGTATTAAAGACTGCTATGTAAGATCTGAGTCACCACACATTCTTGGTTACTTCAAGTAAAATAAGAAAATTACACTACACTTCAGTAGAGTAACAAATGTCAGGATGTGACACATGCATATATACTCATTAAAATTGATTCCATTCAGCTGTAGAGTTAGAAAGAAGCCCAGCTATAGTATGAGATGTTCTTCAATTCGTTTATATTCATAGTTGTATTTTCTGATGTTATTTTTAAGGTCTGTGGGTCTATAGTGGGTCTATGTTCCAATATTCAGTTGGTGATGTTTCTCTAACAAGGCTGCGGCTCCACTTGTGTAGCCACACTTCCACTTTGAATGTCTGCCATGCTCTTTCAAGGTTGTGAATGAGGACTGTGGTGTCGGGATCCACAAACAGCATGATGGTTGTATCCTGGGCCTGTCAGAGCCTTACAGGATAGTGCATTCACTGGATACTGAACCAAGACAGCCTCACTGGGCCTGAAGCAGAGAATGAGCTGTCATAATCTCATTCTTCATCCAGAAAACACACTGATGTTCATAACATTTCATGATAACTGGGTTAATCGATTGAGTGACACTATAGACCTCATATAGGCCCATAATCATGATACATTATGAAGGCTCAAAGAAAATCTTATTATTCATTATGCATGTAGGTATACTTCTATGACGCAAAATAGATTTGAGCTTCATATTAGATGTTACCCAGTATGTGATCTGTGGGGGCTGAGAGGGGATGCCACCGACCTTGTTAGCAAAATGACCAAAATGCATCTCTATTGTTAACCTGCAATCCCCTCTCTCCATCTCCTTGTCTCAGAAAGAGTTCAGGGGCAGAGAGGTTATTGAATTGAATATGTTATTCTAGCCTGTCTGTTCAAGTTAGTTTGTACAAGTTAGAACCTGTGGCCCCGACCGTGGAGCTGAAATATCAGCAACATAACTGTGTGTTGACAAATCCATGGTGCTGTTCAGGGTGCCATCATCTTGGATCTATAATATTCTCTAAAATTCTTAGAAACAAAACAGTGGTTCATGAGTTGGGCCACTAGTCACAGGTGAATGAAATGAAGTGGGCCCCTCCAACAAATCACCTACTGGTGTTACCCAAACTTTAAAAAAGTAAGGTAGATAAGTTATTTTTGTCAAATATTGACATTTTCAGAATGGGAGTTAATGGTTGTTGTTGAAGTGAAGTAAAATAAAATAAAGACCTATTATGTGATTGCCTCCCACTGACTGGTCTGTGTGGTTACATTTCCATTTGTTAGTTCAAAGCCTATAGTGGTTGGACCATGTTGGCATTTTTTAAATGATTTAGCCACTACAGTAATATAACTGTGTTTTTGGAGTGCTTGGATTGCATTCCTGTTTAACAAGTGGTATTTACTGGACAACATGAAGTGTCATATTGCACTAAATACTAACAACAGAGAAGCATTACAGTTAACAGTCTTTGAATCAGACGTCAGAAAGTTGATAAAAGGGGGGATTTTACCAATGTGGGCTTTTAAATGCACTGAAGCATGAAGTGGGCAGTATGTTTTGCTGCTTATTATGCTGCAGCTGTCAAAGCTGCTTCCTCAGTCCAAACTGGATTCAACTTTTTTAACCTCTGGGCTTTGGAAACACACCAAGCATACCAGCGACAGAAGTAGAGCAGAACATTACACCAATGAGTAAGAAAGAGGGGAGAGCTAAGAGGGGACAGTTTAGAGATAAAGGTTAGGAGGACGAAGGATAGGTGAGAAAGATGGAGTGAGAAAGGCAGACAACAACAGAGAGAGGAAGAAGAGAGATCCATACAAGCTGCCCAGTTTGGCTTCTGTTTAGAGAACTGCGAAACAGGAAATCAATAGAGGCGGCCACCCAGGCAGCCAAATAATGGAGGCTTTACAGTGGAGCACAGCAAACGATGACTTCACATTAAAAAGGAAAACGCTGTTTGGGTGGAAAATGAGACACCATCATATGCTGCAGCCTGGTTGTGGAAGGACAAATAGATATAGAATAGACAGCGCTCATGTTGATGAGGGTTACTTAAAGCAAGTAGTTTAAACATGACAATATGTTGCTTACCCTGTGGCTTCATCTCATAGAGGTCTAATGTGAAATCAATATTTTTATGTGCAAGACTGAACAGCAGGAAAATTTGCAAAGAAAACATTAAAGGTTGGACAGAAAGCCCTCAAAATGTCTGCAACCAGTAAAACAGTTTCTGCAAAGTCTTGAACCATTTCTAGCAAAGGTTAATTAAGATTAACGCACCGGGAGTTGCTTTGAATGTGTTATAGACTGTGGGGACTGTTTAGCTTTCAGTTTCCTAGAAAAGGTCCAGTGAGTAAGATTTATGAGGATTTATTGGCCGAATATGGCAGCAATGGAATATAATATTCAAAAGTATGTTTTTAATACCTTTTTTTCTGGATTTTTTTCTTGCTAAGACCTGCTTAATGAAACTGGGATCCACTTGATCTTCATCATCACCTTCTTGGCACAGCAGAAGTCTTTTTTGGCAAATGTGTTAACACTTTTTCATTTTTCAAACCCTCTTTCAAAATAGTTTACACATCATAGAAACTTTCAGAACTCTAGTGGATTAACTGAGTTAAACAAAAGGGAAACTTATATTCTCAGCTGATAGAAATTACTTGCATAATTATGACTCTCTGATGCACTTGTGTAAAACTCCTTCAACTCAAACAAAAACTCTTCAATCAGCAATCAGACTTTACCCATGAAAGATGAAAGAGGCCATGACAGAGGGGCCTGAGAGTAGTTCATGTTTATAGAGCTTACTCCACTGCAGCGGTCCAGCCAAAAAGAATGATCTGATACAGTACTATACAGTAAAAAAAAAAAAAAGTTTCTGAATATTTGAGTTCAGATGAATTTCTATTTCTTTGATGAAGAAAGAATGCAGAGCAAAAGCTGTACCACACTGAGTGGCAGAATTTGGTTAGTCTAGATGCTTTACTGTAGGTCTGACATGTCAAAGACAGTGCATGAGCACAGAAAGACCAGAACACAATAATTCTGTAAAATGAAAGAAAAATATTCTTCCAAAATGTCTCTTTTATTACAGTTTTTAACCATTGTTTACCCACCAGAAGTGAATGCTAAGACAAAAGAATCAAAACCTTAAATATCTATAACCATGCCTTAAACACATGTTGTGCTTTGTGCTTTCTGCAACACAATTCTTCCAAACACCACAAACTGTCTCTGACATTTAACACTCTCAAAATGCAAAACACACCTGAAATTAGGAACACACACACACACACACACAAAAACAACCATACACTAATGCATCAATCAGTCTGAGTCTAACAAATAGACAACTGGCCTCAGCTAAGCTCACCTCTTCTTTGAGAACGTGGAGGCGGAGGACGATAGGAGGACGTGTAATGACTGAAAAAAAAATATTTTAAATATATTAATTTGATCTCAGGTTGTGCTGTTTGATGAAAGTATTTACTTTTGCTGTGCGTTTGTCATGTTTTCTAAGTGTGAGAGCATTCTGCAGACAAAATATATCATTTTGGCCACTGACTTTTAGTTTAGTCCTGTGTGTCAGCTGTTTTTAAAATGTAACTTCAGAATGGACAAATATGTTCAAACTTTAAACTGAAAACTGTAGTGTATAATCACCAGAAAATAAGAATCATGTTTTCCACGGAGGACGCCATTGTTGCACAGCCACATTTCTACAGTAGTCCAGAAGAGACAAACCAAACACTACACACTCTCAAGAGGCCCCTCTCCGTTTTTCATGAGTTTCATGGCTACTGTAGATGTTTGCAATCTGCAAGCTCACTACTAAATGCCACAAAATCTTATACGCTGTGCCTTTAAACCATGACATCAAGTTTGAAGTTTGGTTCATGGTAAATAATGGTTTCAGATATAATACAGTATCTCTCATTTAACTGCAATGAGATATATCCATCAGTTAAAACTGACACAAAATTAAAGGAGAAAACTATACACACAGCAGGTATCATTTAAGATTAATATAGCTTTATGAAACTGAGCTCATCATTTTGACCCTCTCTTCTTGTAATCCATTAGAGGCACTCTCACTGTGATACGGACCTCCCAACGCATCAGTAATTCTTCATTTTAAGTCCCATCCTCTCCACTGGTTTATCTCACTCTGTTGAAGTCATCCAGCAACTGAAGAGAAGTGTGCAGTCAGCTTCTTCGTTAAAGGTCACATTACAAAAAAAAAGAAAGTCCGACTGACAGTAATGGCTATGCTGGGATTGGATCTTTCACCGTCGTTGGTAATTTCCTCTTAAACCTGACCAAATGTCAGCAGCACGCCTGTTTGAGACTCCTGTAGCAGAGTGTCAGTTTGTGGTAGGTAATGATAGTTGGGATGGTAATGAATGGTGCAGGAGTCATTAGCTATGGTGTGAGGCGGGGATTATGCCTTATGTGTCTCTGGGAACAGAGTCACACTCAAAGAATATTAAGGAATACATCTCGACTCATGATGCATGCTAATAACTTAGATAACATTGGCAGAATTATGGTGGTGAGCGTATTGGAAAGTGATAAGCAGTTAACAGCAGGGAAACGCCCACAAGAGCAAGTCAGTCTGGGACAGTTTGTCTAATTTGCTATCTGTTTTGTAGATGTCATTTTGTGTTTTATGAAGACAGAAAGTGACTCCAATTTAATGTGTGCTGCCTGTATTTGTGTTTCATTGTTTTTATTAATTAAACCTAAAATGCCTGATTTTTTGGTCACTTGAGGGCAGCAGAAAAAAGCTGTTAACGCAACATTGATGTCACCTTTTAAAGGTCCAGTGTATAAGATTTATGGGGATCATAATGGCAGAAAGGGAATAATATTCATATGTACTTATAGTGTATAATCATCTAAAAATAAATTGTTTTTGTTATGTTAGATTGAGCTCTATATTATTTATATGTACAGAGGGTATTAATGTGCAGAATCCACCATGTTGCACCGCCATGTTTCTACAAACCTACTTTTCTCAACCATACAGTCTTTTTTCCATGGTGGCTTTTACATCTGGCTTCCACATTGAACTGCAAAGTTGTCCACTAATCACTAACTTTAGCTAACAGCGATTGCATTGATGACAGAATGCCACAAATCAGCACACAACCAGAAGGTTTCTGCAAGTTGCCATTCCTGATCTGCTTTTTAGGGGTTGCAGTTTGATGTAGTCTCCAAATAGTGTATTGCGTAATACTGAAAGTATTTAAATGGAACAATTAAAATATAATGAATGCATTTCATGTCACATTCGAGGACAACACAAAATGTTTCTCAGCACTTTGGGAACCCCTGTCTAGACTTAGAAGGGGAGACTGAGACGACGTATTTGCTATGTACAAGACCACCGCTAGATACCAGTAAATCATACACACTGGTCCTTAAAGTTAATATGGAGCAAAATGCTGCAAATTACAGTGCAAAGTGTTTAACAAAGAAAAATCCATTACAAGGATGGTGTATCTTCGATCTGAGGGGAACTGCAGAGTTGGATGATTCACTGTGAGCTCATCACTGTAAGTGACCTCCTTCACATTACACATGGTCATCGGATCCATTGTTACTGATTGAAAAACATTGATTACATGGTTTTGATTTAATGGTTACAACAACTTTTGAGAGAATTTCTCAAACTTAAGTATGTCAAAGTAACTAATATCTAGGAGACACATGGGAATTTTAAAATATGGTTGTACACCGGCTTATTATCTATTACCCAGTGACTAATGACTGCAACTGCCATACATTCAATAACCTTTCCAGCTCTATAATTTCCTTCAGCACAACAGAGTAACCTGGCTCTCCACCAAAGTTTGTTGGTTTTGATATAATTTAAGCAATGTTGCCTTAAAATTTGATGACTCATTTTCTCTGCAGCCGATTCATAACAGTAATTCTCTCTACCCTCCCGATGTGACAGCCCTCTTGAATAAATTAAGAAAGAATTAACCACCGTGACACAACCTTTTACTTATACAGTATATTCACAGCTAAATTCATATTTGTGCCACATTTGAAGCACAACACTCCTTAAAAAAATGTTCTGTTGTGTTATGAAGATCTAACGTCCCCTGTGCATGTCCATGTCATTTACTTGCACAATAAATGAGGAAGGATCATCACCTGTGCTTAAGTGGGTGTAATGCATCTGATGTTACAGACATGTGCTCATCAGATTTAATAAGATTTTAAGTAACTGAACTATAACACTGGGTAATGCGGCTGCCTGGAAAACACAGTGATGCATTTGACATTGAAACTGATCCCGTGATTACTTTGTCACCTTCCACTGCATTTCCTGTATATTTGAGATCATTTGTTCTCTCATGTCTGACTCAAACTCCTTTTTGAAGTCTTTTCCTCACTTGTTCTCACTCGCATCAGTGCAAAACAATGGTTTCAAGAGCCTGTCTGAGGAGAGAAAGAGGGAAAAAAAGTAGTAACGGTCGAGACAAAAAGGCACATATAGAGTAGCAAGAGAGACAAAGCGTTTGACAAAGCAAAATCCATTACAAGGATGGATGGATGGATAACTGATGTTAGCCAATCAAGGCGGCGAGAACGGCAGGCCTCCTTGTTTGTTGAGCTGTAAGGAGATTACTTTACACCGACCACAGCATCTTATCCCCCAAATCCCTCTCTAACACTAGGCAGCCTCCAGCAAATACAGATCTCATGCTCCTTGTTGCCACCCAATGCTGGCACTGTGCTTCAAGCCTGTGTGTCAGGATACAATCAAGACAACATAAAACACAATTGAGTGCAGACACTGACAAACAACACAGAGAGAGGGCCCTAAAAAGCCTGAGGGGGACTTAAAAGATTATATTAAAAAACCCAATGTATTCCAGCCAAATTCAATGTGAATGTAAAGCAGGAAAATACTGTAGGTACTCTTCATTAGAAATAAATGGGAGTCAAAAAATAATAATCCCCATTTCAATATCCAAAAGTCAGTTATCAAATATTGTATGTAAACTTACTGCCTTTTTTAAGCACAAATAAGTAGTCCCAAAAGGATTATATATAAATTATACATTTCAAGCCTATTTTTTAATTAAACAAATATCAATTTATCAGCCTTGAAGCTCTCCCGTGATAGTGTCTGCATGTCAGATGTGGGGTCCAACTCCAAAGCTGAGAAACCTTGGCAGAAAAATCGAAACAGGATGTAAAATCAGAATTACACAAGGACGCGCAGGGCAAGTTTTAAGAGAGCTAAATGCCGTCTGTGACCCCGCAGTGTTGTTTAAAGTTTCAACCACCTTGACAACAGAGAAAGTACTTCACATTTAGGTGGTAACTTCCATAGTTTTGCCTCAGTTTGGGCGAGGGGGAGTGTGGGAGATTACGCTCAGGCTGGCGGCCGGCCAACTCCAACGTTTGAAGATGCCTTTTGATCATGGCTACATATGTTTTCTTTTTTTCACAACATTAATTAGTGCAGCCAGCCCACAAGACTCATCGCTGCCATCAGAAGCCTCTTTAGTTAAAATTCTCCATTAGTGGGCAAACATGTTCACACACAAGCACACAGACACACACACTCAAACAGATTTGTTAAGTAAATGAGAGTAGCTTTATAGCATCCCTCTGTGAGCAGTAAACAGACGTTTATATCACTATAAAAAATTGGCAGGATGTGAGGACATGGCAGAAAGCCAGCAACATGTTGCAAGAAGGCTGCGACTCCTCACCAGTTCACCTCACACGTCCATTCAAACTTATTACAAAAATGTTGGAGAAAATTTCCAAATAGTTATTTGGATAAGATGATCCTTGGGAATCTTAAACGGTTATCTTCTCACCTGAAAAACTATCAAAACTTAATAAAGGGATATATTGACAGCTCTACAGCTGATGTAAATGACTGCTAGCTCATTCAATCATTCATTGTCAGTCACTTTGTATAATTTTGATGTGGGCCCAAAAATATATGACTCAACCCTGAACTTTTATTCACCCCACAAAATGTTGCCTGCCACTGGATGGGGGTTCCTTATTCTTTCAAAGGGTCTACAGGACAGAGGGTGTTGCTCATTGTGCAGATTGTAATGTAAAACCTAGAAAGACAAATTGTGATTTGTGATATTAGGATATACAAATAAAATTTGACTTGACTTGTATCCATCAAGCTAGCAGCAGTAGACCTGGGAGCAGCGAAGTCAGTGTTTTCCCACCCTTAGAACCACATTGGCCATCGTCTGGTGACAAGTTTGCATTCATATGCAGATATCTGTTTAAAGCGATAAGCCCTTTCCCAACATGTTGTACCCTTTGTAAGCAGAATATGGTAACATTTGGCTCTGTGTATAAATGGTTGAACACTGTAAAAATGTTAATATTCAGTGTTATTTCAAGTTGCTTTGTCAGGATATCTATGCCAGATAGGTTGCATGTGCTGTGAGCTAAAACATACTGGTCATCGTCAATATGTGTTCTCTTACATGTCATCTAATGAGCAGTGTATGAAAGTGTCTAAATAATGATTATACTGTTAATATTTATGCAATTATATATAACCTATTGCAGTTGTGTGAAATATACAAGGAGTTTTCATCTGGCTATGGGACAGTCTCATGCCTCAATGTGTCCTACACAGACAAACGAGACCCTCAGTGAGAAGATTTCTTAATGCCTGCCACTGGGTCGGATTCTCCTTGAAATCAGATTAAACGACAAACTGTGTTTCAATTTTCCCAGGCAAAAGTTTAAGTGAGTCTTACATTAGCCAGATAAAAGGAAGCAGACAGATTTTTATTTAGATCATTTTAATTTTTTTACGTAATATTTTGTGGTTATGGTGGTGAAACACGACCGCTTTTGTCCACAGGGACTCCAATAACACCAAAATATGAAAGTTCCTTGAAGTAGCTTTAAGGAAAATTTTAATGAGCTGCAATTTCACAATGAAAAACTTCAATTTGAAAAAACTGTTATAAAGTCTGGGACAGTTAAAAAATAGGATTTGGGAAAGCTGCAGGACACTGAGCAAAAAAGTTAATTTCGACCCCCTCTCCTTCCAAATTTCCTCTTGCAGGGTGCATAGCTCAATCAAACCAGATAGGGACAAAAAGATACCTTCATCATTCAATCCTTCATGTCAATAAGTACACTAGAGAAGTTCACACTTTGTCTAATCCAGTTTATTCTTTCTCAGTAAAAGAAAAAGTTGGAAAGGGGAAGCAAAAAGTAAAGCAATGGAAACAAAAATATTGAATTTTTCATATTCATCTTCCCATTCTATAACCTCATTACAACCAAATAAAAAGCAGCTCTACACTAAAGTGTAAGTGAAATGCAAAAAAGGGGTTAAATAAGGTTTTCTTTAAGATACAGAATATTCATTCATTATGCATTATCTGTTCATTCCTTCCACAGTCCACCAGGAAAACGTTTGGAAAGTAATTATTTGCTGATTTTAACTTTCAGCACTCTGCTCACCCCAGCTGCCACCTCCCTCATCTACAGCAAGACAGGGGGAGGGGAGGGGTGAAATAAGGAAAAATAGAGCAATCAATAAGGGGAAAGATGAGAAAAGGAAAGTGAAAGGCAGAAGGAGGAGAATGCATGTGAGCACATCATGCCAGCTGGAAAGGGAAAAACATGGGGTGTTGAAGGGAGGAGGGACATTAAAGTACAGGTAAAAGGAGTGAAAACCAAACAATATGAAGTCTTGTATCAAAGCTGGCGCCAAATATCACCTTAAAAATGTGGATCATTGAAATGAAGGCCTAAGACTTTATGAGAAACCTGAACTTTAACAACCATCGCCCATCTTAACAAACAGGAACCTCTGAGTGACACTCTGCCATCTCAGTTTCAATCCAAAGTCAACATGTACAGCAACGTTTGATTTCACCTGCTTGTGCTCAATGTGAACAACAGCTGAGCACATAAAATAACAGAAAAACGTGTATCTGCAAAAGCATAGTGATGTGTGGACGTGTTTCAGGTCCAGTCATAAATGGTACGCACTTTCATGTACATCATGTCCTGTTAAAGTTGTCTTCGTGAAATTCGAACACATCCAGCACACACATAATCCAAGCGGACATGTCTTCATGTGGGAGAGCCGTGGAGAATAAGGAGATAAAGACCGAGACAAGAAGAGGAAGACAGAGAAAAATCCACGAATGAATTAAGTCTTGATCAATCACATCCCAGTACTGAAGACAGATCTGTGCGCATTCCAAGGACAACCAGTTCACTCCCACCAGTACAATGGTGGACTTAACAGTTATCACCCCAGTTTCATCATCCACAACGGCCTCCTCAACAAAGCAGAAACACCGGAACAATCTTAAAACAAACAAAGGAGTAAAATGTGTCCTGAGGAGGAAAAGAGAAGGATGTAAGTTGGTCGGAGGAGGGCTGAAGATTGGGCTCTGATATCCTGATAACCTGAGGCGGATGATTAACAGGTGTTTGTGTTTCTAAAAGTTTAGGATTAGGGATAGTGGACGGCCTGGGGGGTAAGACACTGACTTAAACTGAGGCTGGCTAGCTCGGTTTGCTTCACCAAGTCCATGCTCGGCGCAGAGTACAAAGCAGCTCTGTCTGATTTTGAGGTAAAGAGCACAGTCTATAAACAGCGCCAAGTGTACACCAAGGGTAACCATCCCTTCCCCCTCTTTCTCCTCCTCCTCTTCGCCATTCTTTGTTTTGCTTTTGCTTTTTTTTGAGGTAAAGAGTATAGTTTTAAACTGGCTTCCGGGACAAACATTTGTATAAAGCGTTGTATTTCTTCTCTTCATCCTTTTATTCATTCATACTCTGCTCACACTTGCGTAGTCAGGAGCTTGCAAAAAAGTGAAGAAATCGTATATTTCCTTTGCTCTTTATTGTTCTGTCATTCCTGGGTTTTGGATTTTTCCAAAAGGCATCTTAGCAGCAGGGATATGATCAAGCCAACAGAAGCAGAAAAAACAACCAGGACATGGTTAACAGTGGGATTTCAAAAAGAGCGAGCATAATTTAAAAGAAAAGGGTGGTGTTTTGTATCCAAAAAAACCTGCAAAAATCTTGAAAAAACAAAAATGAGAAGAGCAAAAAAATAATCTAATCCCTGTTAGTGCTAAGACACCGTCTGAACACCGAGATTCGTTGGAGGTAAAAGTCGCTCAGGAGCACTCTTCTCCAATGCGCTGGCATGAGCGGCCCACCTTGCGGTCGAGCTTGACCATCTTTAGGACGGCCTCCTGGCGACCACGGCCCAGGTGGTCAAACAGACACTCATGTTGCTCTGGGAGCCGGTGGAGCATACAGAAGACATAACCTTGAGGGAGGCAAGAGAGGGACAGAGGTTAATTTGGCAAGTTCAACTAAGATACAAATATCTCTGTGACATGCAATGAAAAACAATATTGTATATTATAAACAATATACTAAAGGGATGGGTCAGATTATTTGAAGTGGGGTTGTATGAGGTATTTACCAATAGCCAGTACATTACCTACAGTATACGGCTGCTGGCACATCCCAACTATGGAAGAGCTGAGAGAAGTACCACAGAAGCTAAGCAATGTATGGCTGTGGACAGGGTCAGCAGCAAAAGATATTTTAGTCACTAAAAAGGTCCACCTAAATAAAAATCCACATCATTTTAAGTGTATTTCCAATATTTTCACCACTTTACTTTGTCATAAGACAACCTTTTCTGAGAAGAAACTGATGTTATATAAGCCAAATATCGCTCTCTCTAAACCAACTAAACTCCATATGCATTTTACATCACATAATACAGGTGTTGCTGGTCTACCACTGCTTCTATCAGTTAGTTTATTGTGTAACTTTGGTGGATCTAAACTATCCTTTTAAAACACCAAAGTCACACAATAACACAAACAAACTAATTAACTGAGGCAGCAGTAGACCAGCAACTCCTCTGTTCTGCGAGTTTGGTTGGTTTGGAGATCAACATTTGGCTTGTGTAAAGCTGTTTTCGTGTCTGAAAAGGCTGTCTGACAGGAAGGTAAAGTGTTGAAAATATTTTGATTATACAGTACATTTAAACTGATTGATTGGTGGATTTTTTAAGTGGCAAGCTACAGCACCTTTTGTTGCTGTCATCTGTCCATGGCAGCTCATTGCTCAGCTTCTGTGCTGGTGCTCCTCTCTGCTTCTCCTAACTGAGGTTGTGCTAAACAGCATCTACTGTAGGTAACATACTGTCTATCTATAAGTACCTCATGCAACCCTTCACCAAATAATCATAACTATCTCTTTAAGCACGTATCTCTACATGCAAGCTAATTTATACTAAATCTGTAAAAGCAATAAATACTGTGTGTGGTTATATCCCTTAAAATCTTATTTTTAATAGCCAAGGGCAGATAATATTTACTGCTTTGCAGCAATTCCTTTGTGAAAGGTCTTGTTACCAGAGAAGACATTCTAGTTGATAGCTTCCTCTTTTGACTCTATTCAACAAAGGCAGACAACCCTCATCTCTCTCATTGACTCTCTGTCTCTACTGTAGCACTCTCAACAAAAGGCCCTGCCACTGTAGGAGGCTCGATAAGCTCAGAGAAGCTCGTTAGCTCTCATCGTCTTCAATTCATTCATTAATACACATAATAACACTGCTGGCATTCAATGAGCGGTGATTAAAAGCCCAGTTTGACAGCTGGTTGCTATGCAATTAAAATCTATGCGATTACAGCGTGCACGAATGGATTGGTAAGGAGAAAGTTGTGTAACATTTGAGATTTTTAAAGGGATGCTGCTCGATACTACCCATAACCGCGGGGCAACAGTGGAAATCGAAGCAACTTCTAGCTGCCTACAGTAAAAGAACAGTACAGAAAAGTGTCTTGATGTCTGTCTATAGGGCTAAAGGCTTAATTCAAGATACTTTATACTATTTGCAATAGCAAATACATATCAATCTATTTTAAAGGCAAAACAAGCAAACAACAATGACGATTCCCGCAGATATTCATTTGCCAACACATTCAACAGTTCAGCTGAGTGAAAATAATCTGTTTGAATTACGATAGATTTTCATTCCACCATTTGTCCCAAATTCAACTGCACCCACTGCTGAAGTATTTAAGACTCTTTTATGACACTATTTTCAAAAGTTAGGAAGAAAAAACTGTGGTTATGTTGATTTAGAAACTCCAAAATGAAAAAAAAATTCCACCAAGCTGTTGCTGCTGATGTTTTATAACCGAAACATAAATTGAGTTATGAGTGAGAAGGACAGTGATTCAGTGATGTGAGAAAGCTTTTGGGTGATATGATGAAACCTCTGTGTTTACAGTAAGTTTCAAGTTCTCCATGTTTTTGATGTATGAAATCCAAGCTGTCAAAAATATTTTAAAAATAAAAATGAGGGCGGAGGTTTAGCTCGGTTGGTAGAGCATCCGTCCCATGTACTGAGGCTGTTAGTCCTCTGCAGCGGCCGCTGGTTCGACTCCCGCCCTCTGCCCTTTGCTGTGTGTCATCCCCCCTCTCTCTGCCCCATTTCCTGTCCACTCTTCAACTGTCCTATCTAATAAAGGCACAAAATGGCTAAAAAATAAAAATAAAAAAAATAAAAATGAAAAAAAAATCAATTTCATACGAGTAAGGACACACACACACACACACAGCCCAGAAATCTTGTATAACCTCACACTTTATAACACTGTAGTAAGGACATTAATTAATAGGCTAATTATTTAAGTGGTTTTCATCATCCCTGCTGCTGCATAGCATGCTGGCAAGGCCAAATGGACTGAAGCCATTGTGTGATTATAATAATATTACAGAGTGGTTATTTACTATTCTCAGTACAACAGCTTATTCTCATATACTAGAGCCACATTAAAGCAGAAGTTTTATCTAGGTATTTTAATGCTAAATCACTGTTAAGAATTTAACCAATGCATTGTATGTATGTAATGTAACATCTTTACTGGCTGGAATGAACTCCGCTGACTGGAATTTTGGGACCTTTTTGACAAGAATTGATAATCGTTATTGGGTAAAAAAAAAAAAAATTATAATATACCTCCCACGACTAGTTGACTACTTTAGTCAATGACTACTAAAATGCAGTAATTGTGACTGCCCCAATGTGCCACTACAATTGTTCAAATAAAACTTAACCTAAGAAAAACACATATGTTTTGTATCTTATTAATTATTAAGCCATTATTTATTGTTAATGTGTTCAACTATCAGTTGAGGTAAAGGAAAATGTACAAAATTTGCAGTCGTAGTCCTAATCCTGATTTAATTAGCATAATATTAATTTTGGTGTTATAGCTCAAGCTTGATTACATCCTTTGGTTAATACTTCTGATTTGAAACAAACCACAATTATAGTCATACAGGTTTATTTATGAAACAATAAATGAGCTTGCAGAGTGAGAGACAAGGGGAAGTGCCTGGCAGGAATGAAAGTCCTGCTTCTGTTGGATTTCCACATCAGAGGAGAGCATGAGTGATTTAATTGGCTTTTTTTTTTAGTTCCAGTGCCTCTACTCTATGTCACATTTACAACTTGTCAGAATAATATTATAGTCAACTGTGTAACAGCAGAAATCTACGGAGTGTGACAACACTGGATCAGATACTCCACCGGAGTTATCTTTTCTCCCCCATTTAGAATCTGAAAAGCATTTGTGCTTTCAACTCATTATCAGACCTTCTTGGCTTACACTGTGAGACATTCTGCAGAACCATTAGCAAAGTAATCTACAATTACTGCAATAGTCAGAAATCACTATAATTGCCACCATTTCCCCTTCAGTCTGTAAAAAGCATGTTTTCATAGTAAGCATCGTACTATTAAGGATGGATGGCCCATGCATTAAGCAGTGTGGAAAAAAAGGCAAGTCAATTTCCAATTTAGAAATTATTGCGTGGGTTTAAGCAGATGGTCTTTAAGCAGTGAAGAGCTGTGACTTTTTAAGTACTTTAATTTGTATGCAAACAAGTTGATTAGCAAGCCAAGTATTGGTTTAAACTGCATTAGTGTTCGTGGTAATTGGCTTATGTTTTATGTGCAATGTGAAACACTCAGGCTTTCTGTAATGGTCCCCCAAGGCTAGCAAAAGCATTCTGGTCATCGACATTTCCGTCAACACACAAACACTCGCACAAGCTAGTAGATTCATTTCATTGCACTGGATGAAAAATTCACAAAGCTGTCAGCAAGTGAACCAACATGTATTTATGCATTCATGAAGCCAATATTAACCACCAAAAAAGTCATTCATAACCTCATACACATGCAAGACTGAGGTCTTTAATAACAGCTACCACTACTTTATATGTGTGTTCTTGTTTGTGAGTATGCCTGTGCAGGTTTTAAAATGTGTGTTTAGGTATATTCAGTGTCATATCATCGTACCACAGCGACAGGAACCCAGCTCTTGCTGTACCAGCTCCAGTTTGGTTTGGCAGCGGTGGCAACGTTTGCGGCTCCGCTGTTTGGAGCTGCTGCGAGACGAGGATGATGATGATGCGGACAAAGATGAAGATGATGATGACGACTCCTCACCCTCTGGCACCTCACCCACTCTTGCTCGCTTCTCGGGTGAAGCGTCGCTTTCCGACTCTGAGGCTGGAAACACAAATACGTACATGCACATAGGAGAAATAAATTATTTTAAGTGAAAGCTTGAATTGTTTGAAGTGAGGTTGTATAAGGTACTTATTGATAGTCATTGTATTAGATACGGTAGATGGCAGTTGACACGCTCACAGTTTGGAGAAGCAGAGAGTAGTACCAGCATGGAAGCAAAATAATGTGTACGTTATATTTAGTAAAAAAATTTTTTACCACTTTTCTTTTTCATTGGACAGTCTTTTCTGACAGAAAACCGCTGTTAAACAATCCAAGTATTGTTCTTTCCAAACCTATCAACTCCACAGGCAAAATCAGTCATTTTACAACTCAGAATATTAGAGTTGCTGGTCTACCACTGCCGTGATCTGTAGGTGTGTTTGGGTTATTGTGTGACTTCAGTCTTTTAAAAAGATAGTTTCGATTCACTTAAGTCACACAATAACTCAAAGATCGAGGCAGCAGTAGACCAGCAACTCCCTTGTTCGGTGAGATAAAATCACTGATTTCACCTATGGACTTTGGTTAATTTGGAGAGAGTCATATTTGGCTTATATAATGGGATAATAAAGCGCTGAAAATCACTGATTCATTTCAGGGGCCCGCGATTGATATTAGATGACATCATATGTCCATTTAACACATTTACTTGCATTTGCAATGCTTCTAAAAAGTATTCACCCCCTTGGATGTTTCCCCCATTTTATTGCTTTAATAAAGGGAATCAGGGTCAATAGAATTTTTTTTTAATCAAAAAACAAAAACTCTTTTATGTCAAAGTGAAAACGGATTTCTACAAAGTACCGTCACTTAATTAAAAATATATAGTATAAAATAACTGATTTAAAATGACAGACCTAATTCAACAGAGGTCCAGCCAATTGGTGCAAGTAGCCGCTAGTGAAGAAAGCTCATATTAAATCTCAAATGGAGTTCACCCAGAGGCATGTGGGGAAACTCCATGGTCAAGTGGAAGAAGGTTCTTTGGTCTGATGGAGCTTTTTGGCCAGCAGACTAGATGCTATGTTTGGCAGACACCAAATGCTGCACATCACAAACACACCATCCACACTGTGAAGCATTTTGGTGGCAACATCATGCTGTAGGGATGCTTCTCATCAGCAGGCCCTGGAAGGCTTGTAAAGGTAGAGGGTAAAATGAACGCAGCAAAATATAGGGAAATCATGGAGGACAGTCTGATTCTGTCTGCAAGAGAACTATGACTTGGGAGAAGATTTATTTTCCAGCAAGACAGTGACCTGAAGCATGTAGCGAAATCTACACAGAAAGGATTTAAAACAACCAAGTGAATGTTCCGGAGTGGCCGAGTCAAAGCCCAGACCTCAATCCAATAGAGAATTTGTGGCTGGACTAGAAAAGAGCTGTTCACACCCAATTCTCATGCAATCTGACAGAGCTTGAGCAATTTTGCAAAGCAGAATGGAGTAAAATTGCAGTGTCCAGATGTGCAAGCCTGACTGAGACCTATCCACACAGACTCAGTGCTGTGATTGCAGCCAAAGGTGCATCTACTAAATACTGACTTAAAGGGGGTGAATATTTATGCAATCACTTATTTTACATTATATATTTTTATTTAATTAACATTAGTTTGTGGAAATCTGTTTTCACTTTTATATTAAAGATTAAAGAGTTTTTTTTATTATATTGACCATGATTCCATTTATAAAAGCAATAAAAGTGGAAAACATCAAAGGGGGTGAAGACTTTTTATAGGCACTGTATGTCAACTCACCAAAAGCAGCTAAATTGAATTGACAAATTTATGACTGAACTACTCAGATATTTATGACAGAGACAGCTACAGAAATTTCAAATGAAAGGCGCACTTTAATAATGACATAAAGATCCATATTTTCAATTTGCATCGATCATATTGGATTGTTGAACACTGAATCAATATCTCGATGTATTGTTACACCCCTACTAAATGTGGTGCGCACTTTAACTGATATTGATTTGCTGAAGTGGACCTTTTTTTAAGTGTCTAAAATACATTTTGTTGCTGTTGCGTTCACAGCATTCATTGCTTAGCTTCTGTGCTGGAACTCTTCTCTCCAAACTGGGGGTCTGCCGAGCAGCATCTGCTGTAGCTAATACAATGAGTACCTCATACAACCCCACTTCAAATGATCTAAACTATACCTTTAACACTTCTGTATTTAGCAAGACATCTTGGATGTACTGTTCAAGCAGTGAGCAACTGAAAGTCTGGAGCCAAATGCAACGTGAATAGTGAAACCTTGCTTGTTTAACAGTGGGTATTAGACATCTTTATTCTACTTCTATTGGGCCAAAGGTTGTCTATGCAATGCATTCACACATTTCTTTTCCATCTGTTTAGTGTCAACAAAAGGTAATTTACTGAGAATTATGTGAACAATGGCATAACAGCAACTTAAAATGTTCATCTTAGGCAGAATTTGTGTGTGTTTTGTATGATACCAAAAAATCATTCTGTTTCAGAACTCCAAAACTAAGAATTGTGAAAAAGGCATAGATAGCTGTGAAGAAATCAGTTTTCTGCTGTGAACAGATACAAAAGCATATGAAGGTTAATCGACCTGCAAGAAATGTTTTTAAATATTTAATCTACCAATATACTTGCAGCCAAACTTCTCCACTTTTTATTACTCTCCTACCCACATAATAATCCAAAAAGCGTTCATCTCCTTTGTGTCCAGGACAGCAGCTTCGGCTAGAATTTCAAGAGAAAACTTGGGACCACCAATAATAGGCTCCATAACAACTTTCATTTAATACATAAAGACATCATCTCTGATTTAATGCGGCCTGCAACTGGGGGAGAGAACTGATGATGGCACTATGGAACAAAAACGCTTCTTAAATAAAATAGGTGTTTGGGAGATGAATGATTCTCCTGCATTAGATTACAGTCAGCCCAGCACCTGAGACAGGAAGAGCATGTAGCGAGTTCCAATGGTCGGCTAGAATTTCAACTCAGCTTTTCTCATCAATCCTGCAGACTTTTTCCCTGGCCCGGCCGAATGCTGATCAGCGCTCAATAAATCTCTGAGAACTAGGCCAAGCTGAGCAGCCAGATCCCCCCAGCCTGCCTCATCGATCCGTATATGTGTGAGAGCATGTGTGTCTGTACATGTACAAGAGCATGTTGTGAAAAAAACTGTTTCCTCCATGCCTGCATTTTGTTATTCTGGTAAATCTCTGTGGCTGATTTACACCGGCGGACACATCAAATTTAAGTGTGAGTCAACAAACAAAAGACATTTGAGGAAAGGCAACACATTTGCACTATGAGCTGATTATGAATGTAATAGGCTGCACAAACCAAAGCCAGTGTATCCAGGCTACAAACTGAAACACAGAGAAAACTGAAGCATCAAGTCAGGCACAGCACAAGATTTAAATTATGCTGTGTGCGCATGTGTGTTCTCACATGAACCTGCTGCAATAGACAAGGGATCAACATGCTCACACACCAAGTCAAGTGCTCACGTGTATGAGTGCAGCCGGTTGTGTCACCTAAGGCTGAAAGGAAATAACAGGGAAAATCTGCACCAGAAGAAAATCTGCAGTGTTTTAGACATCTGCCTCGTCCAATTTATTTTAACCAGTGCTGCTCATAATGCTATGGTTTGCACACCTGCATACATTTGAGCTCTGTCACAGGCGCTTCAATGTGATCCGTTTCCTCTATAATAATTTAACTCTTTCTTTGATTTGTGGAATCAAACACAGGACAATGTGACAGTGCTGACCAGTGAGTTACAATGTTCCCTTCTTTATCTTATGTCTGGTTTATTATTCTGTGCATCTACTTCATATGTATATGTATATTTGTAACCAGCATTCACTCTAGTAACCCTTGATTGGCTTGATTTGCACCTTCTGGCAGATAGACTCCATTGTGTCCCCATTATCTTCCTGTCTGCTGTTTCCTCTGGAAGAACAATTAACCTGGCCATTTTGAAATCAATCCAGTGTCACTGATGCTATCGGGTCCTCCACTCCAATGCTGTAAGTGGACATGACAAGCAGCACAGTGCAAAAGACAATTATGGACACTGTAATGGTAGAGCTGAGGCATACCTGACTCAAAGGACCGTTTTGTGGGAGTGGAGAGTGAACTGAAGACTGCATCTGTGCTGGATACTTCTGAGTAAGACATATAGCGAGAAAAAGGAAGAGAAATAGACAGAAAATAAGAAAGGAATATGCAAGAAATGAGAGAACATAGGGACATTAGATTCTTACGTCTAAAATATACGGGGTACAGACGCAGTGCAGCACGGCAGCTGAAGCATGGCCACACCAGACTGCGTCCATTATTATCAACTGAAGCTGCTCCTCTGACCACAGAAGCGGTGTGCACTAGACGTCTGCAAGCCTGTCGGGAACCAGCCAGGGCCGGGGTAGGGCTGAAGTTTTTGGATGTGCAAGGCTCTAGTGCGCACCCGCATGGGCAAAATCCTTAGTTTCATACAACACATACATAATCATGCATTTGCACCCACTTTCACTAAACCAAATATAGAAGCCAAACAACTTGGACTGACAGATTGGCTCACATGTTAGGTTGCCCTGAAAGGAACATGGTTTATAATCGTAATAGCCTGAGGGACTGATAGAGTGTCTTCTAGCGGTTGCCCAGATACTGCAGTACCGTTTTCCACACGGTAGTAGGATGAAAAGACCGTGACCAGGGAGCGTGGAATCCTTTATTATGCTGTGAGCTTCTTTTTTTTTTCACAGAGACTGTGATAAATATCTGTGAAGGAGAGAGTGTGCATGTGTACAGACTGAAGCCAGCCAAGAGACGGCTCACCGTGGGTGGGGGAAAAAAGGTATATCCGCCTGATCCTGATAAGTTGGTTGGAAATGTTTAAGACTTAAGTCGAATGCACACATTTCACCTGTACATGTACAACTCTGCTACTCATAACTTTTGACTTGACTTTTTCTACAATGGTGATATTAAACATTTCCTTATGTTTAAAAAGTTTTTCAGTCCAAGGTGATGTCTTTAAATGTCTTGTTATGATAGAAAGCAGAGAAAAACAGGAAATGTCCATATTTGAGAGGCTGAAAACAGCATTTTCTGCTATTTGCATGACAAATTAACTGATTATGCAAATGGTTGGCATTATTTTTCTGTTGATTAATTCATTGATCAGTCAACTAATCAATGCAGCTTTAGTATTATTTACTGGCTGGAAGGCCTGTAATCAGACTTGTATCAGCTCTCGTACATAGAATGTGTAATATTTTAAGCATCAGTTAAAGTTCAGCTGAGGCTAATGAGGATTCAGTCATGTTATTCAGTTCCTTACTGAGCTTAAATGTTAATTAAGTGGAAGTTTAAACTTAATGGTGCATAAATAAGCAAACATTAATGAATGAGTTTGTCAGTTCCGGGGTGAATTACATGTCAGTTCCATTAGGGTGTTCTTTAAAGTAAAAAATCAACAGTAATCATCCACTTGTGTTACTACTTAAAAGCTCCTGCTGTACCAGAGGAGCAGGTTTATGTGTGGAAATATTTTCGCAATTCCACACATCCACTTTGGTAGCCACTTTATTGTCCTGTCCAGGATCTGCCTCCACAAATAACCTTGTCACTGTATAGCAATGACCGATGCTCTGGCAATTGTAGGTGTCCTCTTAAAACCTTCACTTCTGAATGGTTACCCTTTCCTATCATTCTCTCTATCTGTGCCATGAGGACAAATATAGCCAGGGCACTGCAGCTGCTGCTGCTTCAGTTGGCAGACACTAGTAGCAGTCTTCTACAGAAACATGCCCTGAACAAAAAGCTACAATACTCTGTAGTGGTTTTGACCATTGATACTAGAGATTGTGCATTTAAACACACTACACACACATTAAGCATAGCCTTTAAGTTCTTCACCTCAGAGTGGGAGTGCCCCACTCTTCATAGGTTCAAAGAAAAATGGGGCAATAACTGTCAATAAACTATGGCTCAAGGCAAGTCACTCATCTGGAAAAATAAAGAGGCCCTGCCGCAACACTATTTGATCTGAAAAAAGAAGACCTGATAACATTAATTTCCGACTATCTTACCATCCTGAGTAGGTAGAGATGACGCTCCCATTTCTCCTGGCGAAGGGTCTCCTGGTGTGTTAGGCATTGCCATCAGTGACTGGCTTATGCTGCTATTTGTTTCATTACAGAAGATGTCTGCTTGGCTGCTGCTGGCGCTAGAGGAGGCCTTTGGGGCACAATCGTCATCTGGCTGTTTCTTCTGAATGTCTGCAAAAAGTCAAATGGTAATCTGTATCAGCTTAAGTATTAAGTCGTTAACTTGGACAGTAGGCCAAGCAAGTGTGGCAAAGACGGGACTCGGGTGCATCTTTAGATGATACTCAAGTTCATCTAGAGGCCGTGGTATACTGACACAGCTGAAACTGAATTCTGAGGTAAATGGACGCGGTTTTCAAGTCATATCTCCTGTACTGATTTTGTCAGAGGATGAACTATAATGAGTGAGATGGGGAAAAAAATATTCTGATGAGACTTGAGCACAAGTCCCACACCCATACTTACTGCTTCAGTTCAGTTGTCAAGCAAATACCAACAAAACTGTGAGTTAAATTCCAGAGTCAGGGTTTACAAGTTATTACTGAGAAAACGGTAAAATGTCCTTTCTTTAAAACCATTTCATCAACAATGTGTACAGTAAACATATCACAGGGGTGAGGATAACACTCCACTTTACCCAACTTTCTTTCTCAGACTTGTTTCTCCATTTTTTGTCATTTCAAGGCCGTTCCAGCAGATACAGAAGTGGAGACAGTCTTTGACCCCCTGGCCCCCAGCTTACTGTACAGTGTACACCAGTCTATGATCAGTCGACCAAGCAAACGCACAGAGGAGCAAGAACTTACCTGCAAAACATTTTGAGCAGAGATTCATAGTTTTGCTCGACCTGAGGAAAAGAGCAGAGAGGAAAAGCAAACGTTTAAATCAAAAAGCTTGTATAAGAGTTCCAAAAGACGCATGTGCCTTTTGCTGGTGGGTATTCACACAGCAAGAGTTAACATGTTTTCATGACCCCAAGTCCCAGGCTGAGACTTCATTTCTCATCTGGTTTCCTTGTAGGGAAAAGATGAAGAGTGTGATCCAGGCTACAGTATTAAATTATTCACTGAATCCAAAGCTGCCACGCACTGAGGCTGTCAAGGTCTAAGTAACAGACTAGCTTCGAGGATATATCAACTGAGATATGACTTTTGTTTAGATCTTTTTCTGTACATCTTCCAGCCCATACAGGAAGATTAAATATTCAACTTCCAATTAAAAATTAAAAATCATACATTTATTTAGTGAATTTTGGGGGTTCAAATTAAAGACAATAAACATTCAAAGAGGTCATTTTCACTTTTTCACAAATGCTGACTGTGAAAAGCAACAGAGTCAGTAAACTAGTGGTTGCTGAAGACTGCCCAGTATTTCTGAGAGGCTTAAGAACAAGACACTGTTCTCAGGAGTTGGCTGACCAAACTAAGACTAAACTTAAGTAAATACTGTAATGATCAGGGCAGGAATGATTAACAATTACTTGTCATGTATTAAAATTGAATATTTTTTGGTTTCATTACTCCTCTATGACAAACTTAATATCCTTCATTGGTGGAACAGTTGTGGAACGGTTGTGGGAAATTTGAGGACATCACTTTGGGCTTTAGAAAACACTGACTGATTTTCACCATTTTCTAACACAGAGCGAACAACTAATCGATTAATTGAGAATATAATGAACGGATTAACTGACTATAAAAATGATCATCAGCTGCAGCCCTAGGCTTAGGCAGTATAAAGGTATTATGATATGTCAGGGTATTAAAAAATGCCGTCTGTATGTGTCTGAAAGGTACAGGCTCCTCTTTTAATTAAACTGATAAAGAGACGCTGTATTGTAGTGTGCAGCACACACCACCAGGCGTCAGTGTCGACACTGCAGTGCAGCTGAGCAGACAAACATGGCATCTGGGGAATAAAGTTACAGGTCTAAGTCTTAAAAAAGAAGAAAAAATGCCTCCAATGCAGACGAAGGTAACCTAACATTGCAGACTACTGACTGGTCATAGCTGTGTATTGCAATTTATTCCATTTGTGTCTTTCCCGCCCCCACACTTGATCCTTATCCATCCCTCATACATGCAGCAAGCATGAGAGTGGGTGAGTGTTAGACAGATTATTGTCTTTGGTGGTAGAGACTGACGGTGTATGCACATTGAGCAAAGGGAAAGGTAAGCAGTGACATTGTCGATCTGGCAGCATATGTGCAGTGACAATGCTGTAAATGTTCAGTTAAGGTTCAGGTTCAGGTTCAGGTCTGAGTTTGTCAGTGATTTAAGGCTGCAGCTTCTAAACACTGAAGTAGAGCTCCTGTGTGTGTGTGTGTGTGTGTGTGTGTGTGTGTGTGTGGTTTCTCAGCTGTGGGAATAGTGCTGCTATGATGATCAGCCCCTCCAATGTTAAGCGAGTACTTCAGTACAGTTGAGTACAGTCACGTTGAGCCGCTTTACAGAAGTTTTACAGAAAACTAATTCAGCTCACTTTAAAGCAACATGAATTAAAGTCATCTGTTGTTGCCTGTCTGTTTATTATATAACTAATAACTAAAAATTCTATTGTCATAAAGTATACACAGATATGTCAGGAATTTTATTTTACTTATGGTTTCATTATTAGTTGCACTAATTATGATTAACATGATTAAATAGTTATAGAAAATGTTCACTGATCAAGGTCAATGGTCAGTGGTCAACAGTTGCCTCTAACTAACTAACACTGATTCTGTACAATACAGGAGCAGTGGGGTAGAAAATGCCAGTATGGTGGAACAAGTTGGCTCAATTTTAGGAACCAACAGTTGATTTCCCACAGAAATTTGAAGGACGCTGGCCCGTGTGTGGCTGTGTGTTTGCTGGCAATGTACACAGCTGCCGCGACAACCACTCAACTGGTCTGAGAGGCCGAATGGAGAAAATTACAAACCTCATTAACTTGCCCCCTTTACCGGCTACAAAAGCTTCTAATAGCTGAATCATTCACGTATTTCAATAGAAATTTTTTTTTATTATTACCTAAACATATTTTCCCTTCCTACTGGATAAAGATCTTTGATATGAAATAGCTGTTGTTGCAGGGCTGATCACTGAAGCCTTGCTGATTTCAGTGGCACAAGTCTTTCAGAACAGATGGCTGTAGCTTTCCTCTGAGAGGGCTCCTCTCATTTCCTCTCCAGCCCTCGTCCTTACTGTCTGCGCATCGAGCGTGACGGTCGCTGCTATCAGTCACATTCTATTTATTTTGGGTGCTTCGTTGCACACCTTTGTCCTCATTTCTAAATGTAGGGTCAGCTGCAGTCAACCTGCGGGCTGTCTGTCAGTCTGCTGGTGCGTGTGGTCTGGGGTATATAAGAGAAAAGGAGGAAGCAAGAAGTAAAGATAGAGAAACTTCATCATGGGACACAGGCGGGAAGGAAGCTGATACTGGGTAAACATCAAGTCATTTCCTGTTGTCAACCTCACAAATCAGAAGTAATCAAATCACAGATTAATTAGGGAACTACAAGAGGTGAGAAAGAGTGAGAAAAAACATGCAGGAAAAAAAAATCGCTGCATGCTTGTTAGGTTGAGTGAAGTTTGAAGAGAGAGCACACAATCAGTCTATTTCATAGTTGGCCCACTGCTGTTACTAATGAGAACATCTGATTGGAACAGACAGGAAGATGGGCTCTGTCGCCTTCGTAATGCAGTTTGAGTGACATGAGCAGTAAAATTAAAAATGACTTCCTAAATACAGATAGAAGTCTGCTAATAGAGAGCATTCACAGACATCTGTCACCCACACATGTGGCTGAATAAATTATTAGACAAAGGTTCATCTATCTGGAATAAAAAAGCGACAGAAGAGGGCTCACCTGCGGAGGAAAGATTATACACTACACTTCTACGAATACACCTGGATTAGGGCTGGGGCGATTCATCCACGTAATCAGCGTCATCAGTTAGGAAAATACCATGCATAATGTGCTTCAGAATAAACTACTGTGCCTGGTCTGAGCATGGATTCAGAAGCTGCAGCTGTCTAACCTCGTACATGGGAGTATTTTAAAGGATGCTTATCTATAAGCAACACCAACTGGACATGGCTTATCACAGCACACAACTGTTTACTTATTGTAAGCACCCAAGTTAGGATTGTCAACCTGTGACACATGTTTCTGTTGGTAACAGTCACTTAAAATTAATTTTCTTAATGATTCTTCATCGCCGCCATGTTAAAAGTAGCTTCTTCATTGCTGCTGTTAACTTTACACTATGCACCATATTCAGCTGTTTTCAATTTTGTTTACTTTATCAGCCATGTATGAGTGAGAAAATGGTTTAAACAAACGTTCCAGGCTGTTGCTACAATCTGTGACTGTTGTTATAGTCTGTAAACTGCTTCAGTTATTTTCCTTGCCCCACACTGTACAAAAATACATTTGCAAATACATTACAAATACATTATCTTAAATGCATATTACAGCAGTGATGAAATAAATCTTTGTCATGACCACTTTGAGTTTTAAGTCAAGTACTTAAGTTAAAAAAAAAAAAAAAAACTGATTCTCCAGTTCAGAGAGAATGGTTGACACAGTGATTTAATTAATAGGCATCTCAGCAATAATTATTATTAAAATATGAGGTTCATTGTTTTTCTAATCAGGCATCTGACAAATGGGGTCTATGAAATGGAGGAAATTAGACTAATTTTAAAACAAGCTACTATTATCATTATTCTAATATGCTTTATGTGTATTTTTCAGGATTATGATTGAATAAATATTAAAATATTAAGAAGAGAAGTAAATTAATTGTATTAATCAAATAATTTAAAAAAATCTTTAGATTAGTTAGAGTAGTCGACAAATTGGAGAAATAATTGTTGTATTAATTGTTTAAGAAACAATTATTAGGTGCAGCCCTAACCTGTAGCATGTCCAGTAGATCTGCTTTGCTTAAGGGGCCCCAATAATGCTGAAAACCTGCTATTTTTAACTGAATACATTTTCTGCGTGGCATTGACATAAATATGCAGGTTCTCCACCTTCTTTTCCAACCAGCAAGAAAAGTACCTGAGAAGAACACTGATCTGAATAGTTTCATAGCAATTTGCTCATTGAGATTTCATGATAGGCAATGTAGCATTAACCTTACGACTTACAGAGGTGTGCAGATGCCTGGAATATGGACAAATAAGTGGATCACAGGCCTCTTAACAAAGTGAAATCAGTTGAATAGCAAACTGCTGTTTTGGACTAAACCACTGGGTTTTTGGTATATCTTTATGGTACTGTTATAACAGTCCTTTATAATGCAAAGCCAGACAATGACCCTGGATTGTGTCTTTCACTGAGTGCATGGAAAGGTTACACTAATAGCAATCTCTAAGGCTTTAAATTGCAATAATTGTGAGCAAAAAGCACTGCCATTTAAATTTTTCATCACTTTACTTCTGCAATGCAACCTCTGCCAGCAACACATTCAATACATCTATTGATCAAAAAAATGTTTTGCAATGAATATCAAAATGGGGCTAATTAATAAACTAACTGATGAAGCAATTACCTGACTAATCCAGCAATTCTCTATAGCGTTGGCAACAGAAATCGTCAATACTTTTCAGCAGATATACATCTTTTGAGCTAATACGAATTCATTACAATGAGGTTCTGTACTACTACTGTAATGGATTTGAAAAGTGTGCACAGGTGACACAACTAAACACATGTATATTTGGAGATGTATTTACTGATACATATTTTGGTACACTGTTTCTACCAAGGTAACAACCACTTTAATATTTCTAAATGTATTAGTTTATTGCCAACAATTTTATTTCACAAATCAATGAACTGTTTTAAAGCAAACTGGATTTGTATTACCTTTTTCAGGTTTTTAATTGGCCAAATGCACCCCAGTCTGGTTATTCAACATACAGCCTAATTTACATACAGCCTGATTTCAAGAACATTGTGTAGGCCTATACCACAAAATATACTGCATGTACCACATATTAAAACTTAATTTCACTATCCAACATTGTAAATTAAATAAAGTTAGATAAAGTCATGTTTGAACCTTAAAATAAATATAACATTGAGGAAACCTCCCCTAAAACATTATTAGCCAACCAAAACCTAGCAGCATCAAACAGAAGTTGTGTCTTGAACCAGTTTATAACAAGCAGAGTGCTGGAACAACTTATTATGTGAGGTAAGTCCCAGTTTAGCTGCTCTTGACAACCTTGACAACATTCAAACATAACTGAGTATATGAAACTCACACAAGCAAATTATAAATAACTAGGCTGAGGTTATAATCTTTTATAGGCATGACAGAATTAAGATACTTTAAAAACAGAAACCTTTACTGAGTGTGAAAAGGACAAAAAGTACATCAAAAACACACTTCTGATTACCAAACCCAGCTGTAGTACCTATCTGGATTATAAATCCTACTAAACAAGGTATTCAGTAGGTTTGCTAAAAGCTACAGTGACTGTAGCTCTGCCAAATTATTTCAAATCTAAATTTTGATTTACCGAAACACTCTGCAGCAAGATCAACATTAAAGAGGCTCAGAGATACCTCTTATATACCTCTGATATCAGATTTGTGAAAAAGTGAACAAAAGGGTTCTTTCTTTGCCACCACAGTCAAAGACCACTTTGATAAAATCAAGCCTTCTGCTCTCGGTGGGAAATAACAAAAGGAAGTACAAGCAGTAAACTCTTGCCGAAATGTCAGATGCAATTATGGTCTATGAGCCACAGAGCACCAATCAAAACGATACATGGTGCACCTGAATGTGCCTCTTCAAAAACAAGTTTGAGGCAGAAAGGGACATGTGGATGTGGAAGTCAAACTGTATGAAAGAGACACATGAGGAGTGAGCGGCCTGGTGCTCTGCACCAAACCTGAAGGAACTTGTGTTTCAAATGTTGTCATTCATCATGCTGACAAGTCTGCAGCGTACAAAACTTACATGTGAATCCAACCTATTTTTCCCCATTCCAAACCCAATGACACAATGTAAGTCCTCCTGTCCTGTGGCTGATCCAAGGACCCACATGCTTTTACACCGAGAATAAGTAGGAGAATCTAATTCAGGGCCTGGATTCCCACACTAAATTCATCACAACCAGACAACAAGCACTGCCCCTTTTCAAATACAGTACAATCTGGGAGGGTATTATTAGTGCATCCCTTACACCTTCATCGGTACCTTCATTATCACAAAATGTATTGTTCTCTGGTCACTTGTGTACTGAGACAACCTGGCAACACTTGTCAACTAATAAAGTAAAAAAATATCACTTTATTATAATTAATAGTAGTAGTATGACCATTTTTAGGGATGTTTTGAGGTGCTCTTTAATTACTGGTAAGTTTATCAACTAGTAAGGAGCGTGGACATGTTCCCAGCGACACCACCAGCAGAGACATCTCTGCTCCTGTCATTAACCTGTTAACGTAAAACCTTTTGCTGCAAATATGGCAATTTCACCTGACTGAAACAAAATACTGAATGAAACAAAACAAACTAAACAAAAATTGATCCACAAATGTGACTTCATTAATTTGCAAACTATAGTGCATTTCAAAAGATTTTAATTGGCTAAATTTTAATTGGCTAAATTAATATTTTTAAATAACATAAATAAATATTAATAAACATATACAATAAATATCATATAACTATATATAACATAGTCCTCTTCTGTCTCTATAATATGGCTATGACTTATGGGTAATCTTGCTTATCAGCTTCCTGCAAAGTCAATACCCGTTGTTCACTTCTGTCCTACACAGTTCACAGCTGACTTGAACTGAGCATTTTTGCTTCCTACAGTTTGGAATCTTACTTAACATGGCTGAATAGCCTGTGCTGTCGACTTCACAGGGAACTACAAGACAATCTGAATGTAGTCTTTTACTAAAAAAAGCAGACCAGACAGAGCGATACAGGAAGCTGTCGAGAACGATGTCACAGAGCACAATGTTAAAAGATGAACTCAAAAAGACAGAAAAACAGTCAGGAACAATTCTTCAGTAGTCTGGTTTTTATCGTCAATGGGGGAAGTGTGTTTTATAATCAGGGTTGACTCATATTCGGACAATACTGTAATTAACAACACTTCTGTTAAATTTGGTTTCAAAAATAAAGATAAAAGTCATCTCTCACATCACAATGTCTTTATCTAGAAATGTCTAAAAATTTAATCAAAATAACACTGAAAACTACTGCATATAGCATAAATTTTTCATTAGTGACGGGGTAAATGCTGGGTAAAAAATACCACAAGGACAGACAGACTGATTTCAAAATGAGAACAGTAGAGAGAGTAAATGCAAGAATCAGTGTCCATATGACAGCTGTGACTTCTGCCTTAAATGGGCTTGCTCAAAAGAGTTGCAAAATTGGGGCAAATCATCACAGTGTTAGACTAGGCTGGACTGTTGTAAATGTGAATGATATTAAATGTGTAAAATACAACACCTTTGTGAGCAAATGTGAAACTTTAGTACGTAGTTTTGATATTGAAACAAGACTCAGAGGTGCCATGATTTTGGCGCAGACTCAACAGATATCTGGAACCTTGCTGAAGTGGGTCATCACGATCTCGTGAGAGAAGCATTTGGAAATAAGTTCAAAGAAAATACTGTTACTGGTGACAATGGAAGTGTCTTTGGTGTCATAATTTCTGTGTTTATCTAACCAGTCAGTGAGCGAGCTGTCACCTCCAAACAGATCACTTCCCAAAACGTGCAAATACTGTAATGAATTAAATACTTCAGTGAGGCAGCTCTACAGCTCATTCGAATAATAATGGGGGGAAGAGACACATTTTTTTTTAATCTAAAAAACATAGTCTCAACTGGCCTGGTTGGGTGCCATTAGATTAGTCGATTAATCCATTGAAAAGAAATTAGTTGACAACTATTTTGATAATCGATAAGTCGTTTCAGTCATTTCAAAAGCAAAACTGTCAAACATTTGCTGGTCTGAGCTCCTTAAATGTAAGGATTTGATGCTCTTCTTTGTAATTTATGATGATGAATTAATTTTTTGGACTGTTGATTGACCAAAAAGAAGAAAAAAAAAATTATGTGAAGACTTCGCTTTGGAGCTCTGGAAAATTTTGATGCATTTTTTCCACAATTCTCTGACACTTTATTAAACAATTAACACTGAAAATAATTGTCAAATTAATTGATAATGACAATATGCATGAAAGTAATCTGTTGTTGACCAAGTCCAACAAATCAGCCACATTATGTCCCCAGTCCACTGTTCACAAACATAGCACAGCAAGTCTCTATCTAAAGCGAGACATATGCATGTGCACATTAACATAAATAAGGATAACCACTACAAATGTTCTCTTTGGACCTGTACATATTAGCGATGTAACAATACCAAACACTCAAGGTACAATAAAAATAAGTAAAATGATGACTTGATGTCTTTATTAAATAATAATTCTTATGTGTACTGCTTTTTTTGTTCTCATAAAATGTTTCTCATTTAAACTTGAAGTGCTTTTGCTTTCTTTTTAATAAAATAACAATAGCAAGCCGTTACATTAGCATGTCATGGTGTGAATTGTCTTAGGCAGTTAATGCTTGAATTATGTCTGTATAATTGCAAAACAAAACAATTCTGAAGTAATTATCAGTCCTTTTATAAAATAAAGAAATAATAATAGACTAATTAACCTTGTAATATGGTATATATCATCAGTCTGGTACAGTATTGAGACATTTTATTAAGATATTTGGTCTATTGTTACATCCCCTGTGTGTGTATATATATATATGTGTGTGTGTGTGTGTGTGTGTGTGTGTATAAACATGTAGCAGGCTTTAATGTAATTGCTTGGTAATAAAGGCACTTGCCTGACACTAAATTGTTAAGTGTTTGTCAACAGATGTCGCAAAACCTCTCTTATCTTGGGTTCATTTGACTTTGTTGTAATACACTTGACACAATAAAATGTCCTCGAGGCTTAATGTGCTGAGGAAAACTTTAACAAACACACTGTGTCAACGTTTGTCCATTTTGTTGGCAGTCGCTGCAACTATGTGTCAGTACATTAGCACATACCCTGCTGATTATCAGCTAATTTGA